>JAESVK010000377.1:2915128-2984360 GCA_017140935.1 Hamamelis virginiana | reverse complement strand
AATTCTAGAGAAATCATGAACTATAGAGAAAAAGTTTTAATCAAGCTGAAGCAATGGCACAAGACATAAGAACTAAGAAAATTTCTAGTTGGGAAAACTCACCCTGTGTAATAGTCCTTAGGAAGATAAACGTCCCTAACAAGTCCAAATCGCTCAAATGGAACTCGAAGTTCTTCCGGTCTGCAAAAAGCAAAAGGATTGAAGTAGAACAAGTTGTTGAGAAAGGCAAACAGGGATCATCTTACACTAATAAAAAAATAAAAAAAACTAGGCTAAAGCTACATCAAAATTCAGAACACAAACCAAAATATAACCTTGGCCAAAGAGTTACCTGCAATCCAGAGGAATGTTTCGAACCAAAAGGCTTCCATGATTTTGATCCTTCCGCCTACCATGCCCACCACCACCACCACCACCATACCCTCTTCTTGGAGGGCTTCTTCCTCGACCTCCATATCCTCTCCTTGGAGGACTGTAGTACTGTGGACTGTACCTTCGCATGATATGGCTTTAATCTGAACAAATCACTTTGTTTCAACCAGCATAGAGAAGAATAAAACAGTACACTACAAGTCTACAACTAGGAATATTAAGTTAAGCGCAACTATATTCTTGCTGTAAAGTAAGAATAATTGAAGTAAAATCTTCTATCATCATTGAGGGGGGAAAAAGGAAATACTGCTTGAAAATTCCAAATGATAAAAAGGTCCCAGAGAATCTTAAAAGCTTATAAACAGAATTCCATTTAATGAAATCACAAGCCTCTTTAATGTGCACTAACAATAATCAAAACTGCTAATCTCCGAGACCAATCCAAAGTGACTAAATAAAACTAAAATTTAATAGGACACTCTAATGCAAGTCACTTACTAAACAGAATACTCTGTTTCTAGTTGTTTGGCATTATGCGCTTAAAATGTAAACAAAATTAGAGAGAAAATCATTAGAGACACTGGCAAACAATGGAATGCAGCCAAAAGATCTCCAATCAGAACTAGTGGCAAAAGCTATGACTTAAAAGCTTCAGAAATTCCGGTAATCAGAAGGCTTTTTTCTTTGGGGGTGTCTACAGTGAGAATTTAACTCTTGACCGCACCCTCCCTTTTAGATGCTATGCCGGTGATACAACAACTTTGGCAGGTAATCAATACCCTAATAGAGCCAAAAATTTACCCAAATATGGATTGTAGTTCATGCAATCGACCATAGCAATCATGTACAGTTTCATATATGCATTCAGTAATTTCAAAGAAAAACCCGTTTCCAAATAACATACCCAGGGCATACAATGTAACCCTAATCCTCCGTCTGGGTGCCGAAAAAATTTAATAAAAAAACCAAAAAGAAAAAATCTTTGAATCTTAAAGTTCTATTATTTAGGATTTGATATTATTATGTATAAATTTAGAAAGAAAAAAGAAAAAGAAAAAGAAAGAGAAAGAGAAAAAAACTCTATTGAATGCAGACTACCGCAATTATTTGTCATCGTTGAGCAGAGCCGTTCATCTTTTGGAAACAAAAGATTCAATATTCACTTTTATCTTCTTTTCTTTCGTTTTCTTGGTAACCAAACGGAGAGTAAATGATGATGATATATAAAGAAGAGTTGAAAACGCAGATCGCGATCAAGCTAAGAATCGAAAAGCGAAAATCAAAAACTAGGTTACCTGAAAGACGATAACTTCAAAGCAGAAAAGACCAAAACTCAGATCTTCCGAACTGACGACGACGCAATTTTTTAAAACCGGCTTAGAAGAAGTGTCGAAGAAACTACGGCGAAAGAACAAACCCTAGACATATATAGATGCCAATCGGAGTCGGTGACTCCGGTTTTAGGAGTGATGGGTGTGTGCCCAACCTGAACCGAATTTGACAAAGCGAATTGGGCTTTTGGAAATTTTAAAATGGGCTTGAATAAGGCTTGGGCAACTCAACCAAAGATGCAGTCTCAATTTATGCCACAACGGGATCAGAGAGTGTGTCTCTCCTTGCGAAGGGAGAGGTTTTCTCCGTCCCGGGTTTTGAGGGACAAGGATCCACTCTTTGGATTTTTGGTGTTTGAATTTTTTGGTGTCATAATCTGAATTCTCTACACATCATCCAAGCAAGAAAATAGAGCATTCAAATGATGACATATCACCCAAGCATACCCAAGTCCAAACAGAGAATTCAGATACGATTTCAAGACCCTTGGACTAGAAATTATTATGTTTGTCGGTTATATATAATTTTCTAAACACATAATACTTATCATGTATCCGTCATCTGATAAATATCTAGGAGATTATATATAACCGACACACCGAATAATTTTTCGACGGGTTAGGGTTTAGATTCTTGTAATGATATTTTGCTAGAGTAATAAAAAATTTAAGTTAATAATAAAGAACAAAAGTTAAGGACTCCCAGCAAATAGGTCTTAGGGTCCATTTGAATAAACTTTTCTTAAAATTACACAAGGAGTGAGATAATAACGCACAAATTTTTCATACTAGAATTGATTATGAAAAAATAAGAGCGCTTTTAACTTCTACAACAATCACTTTTAATATGAAATTTTTGATAAATGAATATATAGTTTAAATATAACTTTATAAATATATGAAAATAATTCTCAAAAATGTGATTTTAGAAAAAGTTAGGCACCGTATGGATTTATTTTTTTATAAATACTTATTTTTTTAAAAAAAAAATTTGCAATATGTAATTTCTTAGAAAAATTAAAAAAAAAACAAATAAATACTTATAAAAAACAAATCTGGTGCCTCAATGTAGACAAGCCTTTAATCATAGAATGTTTACAATAAAGAACAAAAATTTAGGGCTCAAAGCCTATCGGGTACCATTCTAATCTCGATTATAAAAGAGATCAACATTCATCAACAAACAATGTCAACCAAAGATCAATGAAAGTTGCTTTTAGTACTCCATTAGCATCCTACGAGAAATGCCAGTTTTTAGGTCCCTGGGGGAATAGTCGCAAGGCTGAAATTTAAAGAAATTAACAGAAGGGCAACACTAGCAGCAGCTTAACTCAACATAATTCAACACTCTAAATCCCAATTACATGAAGTTAGCAAATTGAATATTTTTTAACCATTCAACTCTTTCAGAGGCCTTAGGTAAACTATAAAATAAAATAAAAACCCTCTATCAAAACCACATCTTCCATTAATCTGTAGCATACATATCCTTTCACCATTTCCACCACCTCTCTCTCTCTCTCTCTCTGTTAATGTCTTTCTCTCGTCTTTCAAGGGCTTTAACTTGAATCGCCCTTCCATACTGGCATATTCCCAAGTCTTCGGCACACATGACCAAACTACCTTAAATGATTTTTCCTTACTTTGTCCTCTTGTCGGTACCACTTCTAAAAATGCAAGGGTTCTTCGTATTTAGCACATAAAGAAAAGTACGCAATCCATCAAGCATCATTTTCATCACCAAGCTTTCTTCTAGAAAGTCAGAAGGAAGGTTAGAAGTATATGCTCTAAAGCGAGTGAGCGAATGATCAAATAACCCATGACCTTTCTGGCATCAAGCAGCGACTGGGATGTCTAATTCAGATTGTAGGGTATCAGATTCTGGGAGCAAAGGGCTCTTCTGAAACTCATTTCTTAACTGTCCACAAGCTGCACTTGCATCAAGGCCTCGTGTCTGACGTACACTGGTAGTTATTTTTCGGGATTCCAGAGCAGCTACAAATGCTAGCACCTGCAAAACAGAGAAGAATATTTTAACACAAGACTGATATTCAAGTGAGAGGCAAATTCTTGTAAACAGACCAAGATGGTTCCAATAACAACCAACCCCAAAAAGGAAGAAAGAAGGATTAAAGATGGTAAATAATACACGTGATATACAGAAATTTTAAATATTTCATCCAGATAAGACATGAACATACCGCTTTTTTGTATGGACGCCGGTACTCGGAACCTTCTATTGGATTAAAAGGTATCAGGTTTACATGATAATTACGTCCCCACTCATGGAGTAGTTCTGCAAGTTCTATTGCATGCTCTACTGCATCATTTACTCCAGCTGCAAAAGGAGGAAGAAAAGGGTTATCTATCTACATCACTCTTAATGTTGTTAACCTTCAACCAGGTCTGTGGAAGGAAAGGGGAGCCAAAAAAAAAAGTAGTCTAAGCTAATTTTCAGTACCTAAAAGAGTATACTCAAATGATACCCGTCGACTAGTTTCAAGGAAGTAGTCCCTGCAATCCTTCATAATTGCATCCAAAGGATAGGATTTCGCACTTGGCACAATTGTTTCCCTAAGCTTCTGATTTGGAGCATGTAAGCTGATGCACAAGAAAGTGGGAAGGAATTAAAAAGAGAAAAGAGAACAAAATAGATACTTGTAGACTGAAGAAATCTAAAAGATCATCAGGCAAGCATTAATAACATGATCTACTTTTATGAGTTTGAGATAATTACAGGACGAACTAAAAGTGCAGCACTGAAGATAACAACAATAACGAGAATAGTGCATTAGGGGTAGATGATAAAGTCATAAAGGAAAAAAAAAAGATATAGGATCTCCTACGCGCAACAGAAGTGTACATATGGGAAATTCTCTCTAAAAAAATCCCATATGATCAATTGTTATTATCCCATTATGCAAAAGAAGTAGAACAAAAATATTCTCAAACAGTATGTATGGAGAATCAGCTACTGCCTTTGCTACCAAAAATGACATGATATAACAAGAAACTGGTCCATGACTAAGCCAATTTATCAATTAAATATTTAGTTCTAGGAAAATAGCACAATAACTCAAAGACAACCTGCGTCATTTAAGAGGTCCAGAAAAATTAATCAACCAGATAATTTTTATTTTATTTTTTTAAGATAGCATACCTGACAGCCAATGTGGACTGAAGTTTGTGAGAAGCCAGCTTTTTAATTGTGTTTGGAACCCCCACAGTGGAAATTGTGATCATTCTTTGCCCAATTTGCACATCCTTAGAACAAAGAGAAGGACTAATCATATATGAGCTCAGATTTAAAATCCACATACCAACATTTGCAACACCATCTTAGCACAAAATAGTAGGTTCGAATCCCAGGTTGTTTCATATACAAGTAGACATTAAAACTATAAATTTGTTGTAGGGAGCTGATTTCTCTGAACTTGTGCATCCTCTTTTCCCTTCTGTCTGGTCACAAGAGATTTCCTCTAAAACCCCAATCCATACTACCATACCTTAATCCACCCATGGGCTCTCTTCAAAAAGAGTACAACAACTGACCTTCTACAGCAGATGAGCCCTTGATAACAACTAAGGTAGAGCTTGTCAGTATTCCCCTAACCCTCAGTTTATTTGTTTTTACAAGATCATTTCTTGGCAAAGAAGTATAATAACAGATTTTCCCCCCTTTTCTACTGAGCGAGCATAATATGAGATTGATTAGAAATAGCAAATTTTATGGTGAAGCATGTGCTTCTCTTCATGCCAGACACATGCATCTCTTCTTACCAGACAAAACATGGTAGAAATAGTTTCTACCCAAATTTTATACTAAAATGCAAGCCAAGATATAAGAAAACATACTCATGGAAAGACTACAAAGAAAAAGACTTTTCACTGTGTCTTCACACTTGGAAACCCTGATTTTGTACGGGTAATATTTGTAGAATGATTCGGAGAGAAGATAGAAGAGCTCAAAAGCGTAAGCGAAAAAACCCCTAACCCCTCGCATTTTTAGAAGTAATGCTTAACCTAGTAATAAAAGTTTATAAAACCCGTTATAATTACACATTACAAAAAAATTAGATCCAGCTACTAAATGATGTGCATGAAAGAGTTGTATATGCACCTTATTTAAGCAACGGTGTGCTTCAAGAACTGATTTCAGGTTCAACATTGGCTCACCCATTCCCATAAACACTACATTTGTCACCCTATGGTTGAAGATCTCCTCTATAGCCAAGACCTGTGTATACAAAATGTAAAATTAAAAGTGACGCTTGTTGGGATACATTCATGTGTTCGGAATTTAAACATTAAAAAATCACAGCAATTGGTTGGACAATAGTACTGACCCTTGAAGTTGAATAATTGCAATCGAGGTTCTCCACCATACTTGCTTTTTTTTTTTTTCAAATTAAAACAAAACACACGAAGCGAAAAATCGTTTCTAAAAACTAAGGAAAATTCAAGATCCGGTGATAATGACAGGCCTTGCTTTAATTTCAGTTGAAGGGGATAAAACTATCTCAATTCAATCTTTGGCAGTTTTGTTTTTAACTCTGTGTAAACAGTATAACATCCTAATGAACATATAAGAGTTGTAACACTGACCTGCTCAACAATTTCATGCCTCTGAAGGTTCCTTGAGTAACCCCCCTTTCCAGTAGCACAAAATGAGCAGCGTAATGGGCAGCCTACCTGAATATTAAAATAGAAGGGAAGCAAAGGAATTATTGAAAGAAAAACCCATCAAAAAAGAAATATATTACTGATGTGCATAGTAACAAATCCATGAATGGTGAGAAAACTCCAGAAAGAAGTTCATGCTGTGTCTGATTATGTGGTCAGAAAATCACCTGTGATGAAACGCATGCAGTAAGACGAATTGAACCCTTATCATCTTCAACTGGTATGCCAACAGTTTCAACCAGTCTGTTGTCCTCCAGTTTTATCAATAACTGTAATGTCAATGGTGAGCAGCGAACACACACTCACACACACACACACAGATTCTCCAAAGAACATGATTAATTGATGAATTGTTATTAAATCAATATGTAGGACAGGAATACAGTGAGATGAGAAATCCATTTACATTTGAGCATTTGCATATGTAAACCTACATTTACAAATCTTTCCAAGGACACTTCCGTTGTGAAAATTTGACAGCATGGTAATGTATACTCCAATTTGACAGCATGGTAATGTATACTCTGCATGCATGTGTGTGCATGTGTTCCTTTATGGTAAGACACTATGCAAAACATACTCAATGTTGACATCTATTTTGTGAGCCATCAATCTTCCGCATCGACATCAGAGTCCTTGGTAAATAGTGTACTCATGCTATTGTGAGGCAATTTGGTTCATTTTAGTTCATACTCCTGAGGTTGACTGTTCTAATCAACTTCTCTCTCCTTAATCCCTCTTCTACCCTATATCTTGACATGGTGGCACAGTGCAGTGCACAAATGACACCTGCTAGAGAAGGAGACATGGAAGAAAAATAATATATCTAAAGTGTTCCATAGCTTGGAATAAATTTATTTTTTGTTCTTCATCGCATTTAGATGAGAAATTTTGCTTTTCTGACACTGGAACATTATTACCTGATTCTCATTCTGCATCTTTATCATTACATAACAAAATTTTGTGATCATATGCTATAAAAATCAGAATCGGATCAGTTAATTTCAATTTGGATATGTAAATTTATAATAATATTCAGCAAAACAATATTCAATCATATATCTATAATTATACTAAGACGGTCCTTTTTGGGTGTAACCCAGTATACTTCTTAATAATAGCAACGGAATTCTTCTCGCTTATATAAACTAAATTCAGAAGAGGGGGGGAAGGAGGAGGGAGAGAGAGAGCATCAGTGCCACCTGTCCAACCAATAGATTTTCCATTAAAACTACGTTCCCATTATAATCCAAATATTTTCAAGTAAACAAAATAAATAACCAAATAATATCAAGCTCTTTACCTTGACAGTGCCATCAGCTGCAGTGACAGCACGATGGACTGCTGACCGCCCAACACTCCACCCAGCTTCCTGCAGATCATTCCTGAAGGCCAGAGGCACTATCCACCAGAAATTACAGCAAGAATGATCAAATATCAGAAATCAAAGTAATAATAATAATTGGAGTAAAGACCAACAAGAATGATATCAAATGTAAGAAATACGGCATAGAGGAAAGAGAGAGCACTCACAGTGACTGAAATCCTGAATTTCTTTGGCTTTTCTCTTGTAGAGAAGGTGATGAAGCTGTTTCCCTCGATAACTTTGCTACATATAATTAAATATGTCAACTTTAAAGTTTAAACATGTAAATAGAGAGTGCGTGTGCGAGAGAGAGAGAGAGAGTGAGAGAGGTTTTACATTTTTCTTTATACTCAGTTAAGTTGCTGAGAAAGAAACTATAGGAAAAGAAAAGAAATTAAACTCGTGAATCTTAGGTTTTTTCTATTTGAATTCCAGGAAAACATAAGCTCCGCCCAAATGAGCCTAATACAACAATTTGGATTACTTTCGAGAAGTTTTTCATTTTCTGGAATAAAAAACAACATAAAACGTAAGAATCAAAATTTCCTCTTCTTTTCATTTATTTTCCTCAGTTTTCCCAGCAACCAAACTGATAATTAAGTTTTAGTTTCGAAGTTACCTGACCAAAGTCCACAGCAAGCTTTTGAAGCTCTTGTTCAGACATGCCGAGTAACACGTGCGAATCCCCTTTTATGGCTCTGGAGGGAGAGGAAATGGAGACTATGCCTGTGGGGATGGTAAGGGAGCGAGACCTTACCGCACGTGCCAGAGGCACGGAACACGCGTGCTGAAATAGCGCCATTGAAAATGGCGATGAGCATTTCATTCTCTGTAGAGCGGAAACGAAAAACGCCGGAATCCTCACCGCCAATACAAGGCTTAAACCCCATCCTCCTATGAAAAGACGATAACCCCCCTAAGATATTTGTGATGTCTAATTTGGCTGCAAAGTTTAAACGGTGACGTTTCCCATGGCAAATAGACATGCTAATTGTTTCGATATATAGTTTACCCGACCCGGACCCGGTTAAAAGAGCAGTCATGGAGCTTAATAAACCAGGATTGATTATTATTTTAGCACTATTTGGTAAGTTTATTTTTTTATAACAACAATTCTATATCACCCGATACTTTAATCCAAATTTTAAAATTATTCTGACGTGTCGTAGTTTGAATGATGTGTGAAAAAAATAGAAGCAATTTGAGATGAGATACCTCACCATTCAAAGCATGACATAACATGATGGTTTTTAATTTCAGATTAAAGTTTCTGATGGTACAGTATTTTTCTTTTTATAAATCAGTTCAGTCTTGTACATAAAATAAAATATAAACATAGCTATTTTCAAATCAACTATTAGAGATTTTGGGGCTCCGAATTAAACAAGTCCTTATGTTTTAATATTCATTGTCTTAATTTAATCATATTCGTAAAATATCCACATCTAATCATATAAGTGTCACATAAATGTGAATTCCATCTTATATTTACCCACCTAATAAAGGTTGGCAAGAGCCAAATGACATGCCTACTTTGAGGGTCGAAGTTCGACCATTCAATGGACTTGAGTACATAACATTAGCCTAGGTTGGGCCAATTCCTCCGAAGCAGGCTCGGGCTCTTCAATTTTAGGTCACGCCTAGCATGCTTCATATTGCTTAATCAAGCAAATTTTATTTAGGGAAAATTACCGTCTTATTGATTGACCCGTGTACTATCAACATTTTTCATATTATACGTATTGACCTTCTAAAGTTGAATTTTTGTTAGATTGACCCCTTCCGTCAGTCCTCCTTATGATTTTGAAACGGAAATAAAAAAATTACCACTTTAATCTTTTTGTGCTAACAATTCCAAATTATGTCACGCATTCAAGTGATATTAATTATGTTCCTAAATTAGACGGTGCTCCGACACAAGGGATCAACCTTATACAAATTCAAAATTCAAGGGGTCAATGTATCACAATTGATAATTCAGGGATACAATGTGAAAAATGCTGATAGTATACGGGTCAATCGATAATTTTTCCTTTTATTTATTAATCCAGTGTTATTTTTTGGGGAAAAAAATCCGATGTAGGATGAATATTTTGAAAAATCGGCCGTTGGATTGAATTTTCTTCCTGTGTATGACATGCATGCCAAAAATCACAGTGAACTGACCATCGATTTCTAAAATACAGATTGTGAAAAAAACTATAATTGTATCTAACGGTCAGAGTTTCTCACAGTCTGTATTTTAAAAATCGACCGTCCAATCACCGTGATTTTTGGCATGCATGACATACATTGAAAAATTATCTAATCCAACAATCAGTTTTACAAAATTACCATTAATTAAAAAACCAAGTCCTCATAAGAGAATTACTATATATTATATAAAAACTACCATGATTTAGTTAATGAAAACATTATATTTGTAATTAATTCGCGCAGAAATGGTTGGGCTCCGTACCTACTAAACTTTAGGGTCGGGCCTGTGTTTGTCAATTAAGGCCAGAGGTTGGTCCAGGTAGGGGCTTGGCCCAACATGTTAAACGTCAAGTCTCAGTGATGGTCTGGCCCAAACCTAGCCCTGCCCACCCTACCCAATCATACTGTCGAGTGACATTGATACTTTTCTTAACTAAAAAACAAAAACACGGCCTAACTTTATTGGAGAGTGGACCCCGTTTTACTAGTCCAATGCCGTAGTTGGGTCATTGGTGGTTTATGAACCACCTCCATGGCTAAATTTGTGGGCAAATGAGAGTGACTTTTCTTGGTCAGCATTTGGAAAACCAACAAGCCTATTTGACAAGTTGGGGGTATTTGTTATCATGCAAATTCCTTGGATTTTGAATACATACAATCTAGAAGAACTCTACTATTATTTCAAACTCCTAAAATTAGATACATGCTACTAAATTAGAGCATCCGTAATGCTCATTTTACTCTTTGTGTTAGTGTCAGATGGACACAGTTTTTGCAGAAAATGAGCTCCAATGGAGCACTTCAACTCATCAACATTTCTGTCAGTCTTCTCTGACGCCTTTAACTGCAGCGGGTTGCTTAAGTGGTGAAGTGGCACTGTAGCCGTTGCAATCCGACTATTAAGCTTCCAATCACTATATAAATGCCACTCCGAATCAGATTCTGTTCACACAATACCTCACTCCAAATTAGATTTTATTCACACAATACCTCACACCTTCTATTGCAATTCCATTTTTTTTAGCAATAAATTTTTTAAAAATTTTTATCACTCTCCAATTTTATATAAAAATCCATCTCTCCATTTTTTTTATAATTTTTTTTTTTTAAACATTCTCTATTTCTTCATCACTTTATATTTTTACATAAAATTTCACAATTCCGTATTTCTATAATTTCCAATAATGGATCATAACAATCCATTATTTAACAATCAATTTTTTCAACCAAACAATTCTCAACATCATGCACAATTCAATTCTCAAACATTTTCCCAACAATCACAATATAGTTTTCAATCCCAATCCCAACCCCAACCCCAACAATACACGTTCAACTCACATAACCCCTATAACTCATTTAGTGAATAAATTTTCAGCGGACAATCTCAATTCTCATGTCATCAATTGTCCCAAAGTAGCCATTTCAAACCTCCCACAATCCAAAATCAAAATAGTGCTCCAACTAGCCTTGAAAAAAATAGGATTCCCAATTGGTCTAAGAAAGAAGATGAAGTACTTTGTCAAGCTTGGCTCAACATTTTAAAAAATCCAGTCACGGATGCCGGTCAACCTAGACAAAGGTTATGGGATCAAATTCTAGTTTAGTATAGTAAATTATTGAGTTGCCATACATAAAGAGGCAATGTTAGTTTGATGAACCGTTGGAGTATCATCCAAAGATTCATTAACAAATTTTCAAGTTGTGTGCAACGCGTAGAGAGGACTCCAAGAAGTGATGGAAATTATATAAATAATGTAAGTTAATTTTACAATTTTTTAAATTTTTAAAATTTTTTAAATTACTGCGTGTATAATTTTATTTATTATTTGTTATTTATAGGATGAGACTGCAAAGATATTATACCATGATAAAGAGGGGCACCAATTTAAATTTTATGGTTGTTGGCTACTACTCAAGAAAAGTCCAAAGTGGTTTCGCTATACCACTGAACAACAAATTGGAAAAGATAAATCGAAGCAAAGGAAGAGAGTTGGGGCAAATTCACATGTTAATGAAATGAGAGATTCCTCTAATCCATCCACTCCGGTATCAACACCGTCTTCTGCTGGGGGCTCCATCAGCTTAGATGATGATGATGCACCATTTAATGGAGAACAATATGAGTTACCATGATCCCCTGGACGAAAGGCTGCGAAAACTGGCCGCCGCAAAAAGAACGTTGATCATGCACAAGCAATAAATTTATTTGCAAACGAAATCAAATGCATGCGAAAGGAGCAAAATGAAATTTTTTAGAAGAAGTTTGAAATATCAAATGAACGTGAAAAAATGAAGATTCAATCCAAAGAAGCGCAAAAACAATTAAAGTACGAGAAAGAAATTATGATGACTGATCCAGAATTGATGCCTACTGAAGCAGGAAAAATATGGATTATTGCACTGTAAAATCAAATTTTGACAAAATTGACACAATGGGGATATAGAGATGGATCAGGTGGAAATAGAGTTTAGTTTAAATTAATTATTATTTGTGGCACCAAATATTTATTTCCAATCCTGCAATTATTATTAATTGATTTTATTTGAATATTAATTGTGTCACCATTTTGTCACACAAATTAATTGTGTCATCAAAATATAATTTTCCAAACCCATTATTAATTGATTATACCACACAAACTACCATTATTTAAATGAAACTATATTATTCCCTAAAATAAAGTACGTTAACAAGTCGAACAACAATCTCAAGTTTCGAGTTACAAAATAAAAGAAAGCACACTTAACATAGATTTAAAAATTACATAAAATATTCAATAGTTTAAATAGCCTCATCACCAAAGCGATTCCACAAATGTTCCATGAGATCGATCCGTAACATAGAATTAGTCCCTCTATTATGAATTCTGTTAAAATGAGATGTGATGTGTGCTGCAATAACTGCTGGATCTCGATCATATGTGGGATGGGAGATAGTCTCTTCGGGCAAAATACTCCATTGTTCTAACTCTTTTCCGCGCTCATCCTCAATAATCATGTTGTGCAGTATAATGCACGTTTTCATTATGCTACAAACGTCATCATTTTTCCAAAAGCGTATCGGTCCTTGGGTTATACCCCATTTGATTTGCAACATTCCAAACGCGCGCTCAACATCATTCCTAGCAGCTTATTGTTTTTCAGCGAACTTCTTCTCTTTAGGATTTGTTGGGTGTGGAATAGTCCACATTAGAGTTGTTCATTTCGGGTATATACCATCTGATAGGTAATAACCTAAGGTGTATTGACGTCCATTGGCCTCGTAATTTACTGAAGGCATCTCACCATCTATGAAATTGTCAAATATTAGAGAATGATCTAGGACATTCAAGTCATTATGTGAACCAGCTATACCGAAGAAAGCATGCCAAATCCACAAATCTTGTGGTGCAACTGCTTCCAAAATCAAGATAGGCTTACCGTGATGGCTCCGATGTGAGCCATGGCACGCAGTAGGACAGTTTTTCTATTCCCAATGCATACAATCTAAAGACCCAAGCATACATGGGAACCCTCTCTCCTCATTCTATTGAAAGAGATGTGCTAGTTCAACTTCGTTTGGCGCACGCATGTATTGTCGCTCGTACAAACCAATAACAGCTTCACAAAATAGGTTTAAGCTCTCAATCGCAGTGCTTTCTCCAATTTTTATGTATTCATCACAATAATCTGCAGTAAAGCCATATACAAGTATACGCATCGCAGCTGTTACTTTCTGAATGGAAGATAATCCCCACCGTCCAATAGCATATTTTTTTCGAACGAAATAAGGATCAAATGCTTCAACATCGGATAAAATGCGAAGAAATAACTCTCTATGCAATCGGTATCGTCAACGAAAGTATTGAGGTGGATAGGTACAATCGGCGGCGAAGTAATCTCTCCATATTCGTTGATGACTTCCCTCTCGATCGCGTGTAATATGACGTCTCCTATTGGACGGTTACGACATTATTGTTAGCATTTGAGGTGAAGTTAGCAAATTCGTTAGCCGTTGCATTTTTTTCGATAACGGTGAAAAATTGTGTTCTGATCACCATCAGATGAGCTCTCATCGAAAGAAGAATTGAAAGAACCTGAATCTTTTGAAGGAGAAAAGTGCGATGATCCGCTGACAAATTGTGTTCCGGTCACTGACTCTAAAGTCATGGATAGACCCTAGACAGTTGGGTAAAAAGGTCCAGTTTAACAAAGATTGTGATGGCCTCTCTATGATTATGAAAAGAAGAAGAAGAATTGCCGACCATATGGAAGGTCTCAGTATTTCGGAAGGTTCCAAATTCGACTCTTTTCACGTGGTTAGCTCCGTGTTTGATTTTTCGAATATTATTAGTTGAGCCAAACATTCGGATTCCCCGTTGACAATTTTTTTTTTTTTTTTTTTTTTTTTTAAAGCATTGCTAGGATTCCGGCCGACCGACATCTTTCCAATAAAAAAATCAAGAAGCAAAGAGGCTTCATTTCACATTTTTGGGTGATCAACAAGCTGGCTAGTTATGCAGAAACACCTTATTCATCCATCTGCATTTCTAACAATGCTCTCTGTTCTACAAGCTGTTGTAAGGTGCTACAATTAACAAGGTCCTCTGTTCTGAGCTGTTGTGAGGTGCTACAAACTCACAAACACACACACACACATTCATATATATACACACATATTCCCAAAATCAATCTCATCAATTTTATTTTATTTTTCATATAAGAATATACCAGGCACAACAAGAGATTGAATACATCGAAGGAACATACATCAACATAAATATATTAGCCAATACAAAATATGTACAGTAATCAACTGGTGTAGCACAAATGCCTTGGGGAGTTTCCTCACATTTTGTTCCCATATTTTTCCCTCAAAGTTATTAAAACAATAATATTGTACATATCAACATCTCTTCTCCTCTCATAATGCTGTAGTGGGGGAAGGAGATGGCCGGGGAGAAACACCATTTTTTCCATTGGAAGCATCTTTCCTTGTATTTTTAGGTCCATTGCTTGAACTGCTGTTGCGGCGAGACTTTTGGATATTGCCTTCATTTTGAGAGCCTCCTCCTCCAATGTCTCCACTAGAGTCTTGAAGCTGCTCCAATGCTGTTACTATCTCATCCATATTTGGCCTATATTTGGGTTCTATGGATAGGCATTGCAGTGCAAGATTAGCTGCTCTCATTGCTTCACCTAGTGAGTACTGGCCTTCAATTCGGGCGTCCATAACATTGAAGATTTTGCGTTTGCTGGTCAGGTAAGGTTTAGCCCATTCCACCAGGTTCTGTTCTCCAGATGGTCGATTCATGTCTATTGCTCGTCGCCCAGATAACATTTCCAGGAGTACGACTCCAAAACTGTACACGTCGCTTTTGGGTGTGAGATGACCTTCATAAGAAAAGAAAATAAACTGAGAATATGATCTTTGGAATTGAAATAAACATGGCTATTAATGCAACAGTGACAAAGAGGTCTATATACTTGGAGAGAGAGAGAGAGAGAGAGAGAGAGAGAGAGGACATGGGATTAAAAATGTAAACAGGAAAAAAGCCACAAATTGAATGGTACCTGTGGACAGATACTCGGGAGCTGCATAGCCAAAAGTACCCATGACCCTTGTAGAGACATGGCTTTTGTTACCCGTTGGTCCATCCTTTGCTAACCCAAAATCAGAGAGCTTTGCATTGTAGTTCTGTCAATTACAACGAAATGGATGAGAGAGAGAGAGAGCTGTTGTAGTCTAGTTGAACTCTTGTCAAAGCCACAAAATTGAACAACTAATGCAAACATTTTACATACAGAATCAAGCAGGATATTGGAACTTTTGAAATCGCGATATATAACTTTTGCCTCAGGACTGTGAAGAAAGGCAACGCCCTTTGCAGCACCAAGAGCAACCTTCATACGGAGGCTCCAAGAAAGCGGTTGAAAGTAAGAAGCCCCTGCTTCAATTATAATCCGACATCTCAAATCATAAATTTTTTAACAAGGACTAGTAGTGAAGAAAAGGAAAGTTAAAATGGACAAAAGAGAAGAACTCACTCCTGAATAGATGATTCTCCAAGCTGCCCCGGGGCATGAACTCATATACAAGAAGCCGGTGCTCATCCTCTAAGCAGAAACCAACCAGTTTGACAAGATTAGGATGATATAGCTGCCCCAAATAATTAATCTCTGCCTAAAAGTTCAAAACATCATGCACAAAAATTATTAACTCAGTCCCATCTGTAAGCACTTTTGAAAGGAAAAATAGCATTCTTACAAAATGGAATTTGTAAGAGTGTTTATGGAAACAGGATTTGAATTTATAAAGACTAAGTGGTATAGATTAATAAACAAAATCTCCCAATTGTTATTTAAAATTCATGGGTTTAGGGGTCTAAAACCCAGTCTATGGATTCCACCAAAATCCAAAATTGAAAATAGTTTCCTAAACAAGGGATTTGGATGTGGAGACCGAATTGGGAGTCCACCTCTGTAAATAGATGGAATCCAAACACTACCTACAGGAATGGATAGCACTTGTAAAAAGTCATGGATTTGCAACAAGTACCAAAAGCAAAAAGAGTAATGCTACTAGTAGCTTTGATGTTGCAGCAGCATGATAGAACATCTACTCTTGTGCATTTCAAAATGCACGCAAAAATGAACGATTAACAGTTGGTTAATGGCCTTTTACTATGGCTAATACATAAAAAACTCGTCCAATTGCTCAGTGAGATGTCTAAAAAAATTGCAGAGAAGCCATTAAAGACTTAAAAGAGTAGACTTAATACTCACCAGCCATTCCTTGTGACCCTGAAAACCTTCTTGGTTAAGCCTCTTCACGGCGATAACCATGCCAGTCCCTGGCTTAGTAGCTGTAAATGAATTCTCATCAATCCACCCCTTAAAGACACAACCGAAACCACCTTCTCCCAAAATACTATCGGGACGAAAGTTTCTGGTGGCTGTTCTGAGTTCACTAAATGCAAAACTTTTCAAATTGGATGACTCTATGATTTCACCCTCGGTCCGAGGAGTAGAAGGCACTGAAGCAGATGAGACCTTGTTGCTTGAACCACTCGATTCTCTCCCACCATTTCTTTTATATTTACCTATATTTATCATAAGACATTTATCCCTGTAAATTCATCTACCAATGCTAGACCAGAATAATTCATCAAACCATTAATCAGAGAATATAAACACTAATCCTCTGTTATGTTTCTAAGAAAACAGAGTAAAATTATGAATGTTTATGTGTTCAAATGGAAAGGCATATAAATCCATGAAATATTTTAAACCCTCTTACAGTGTAATACAATCTGTGGAGGAAGCAATCAGAAGAATGTCACGCTAATGCAACTTTTCAGGAAACTAATCAGATATTTGAGATACAAATTAAAGGTTATTTGCAAATTGACCAAAAACCAACCTCAAAGAATGAAAGCAAAAAAATCCAGAGAGAGAGAGAGATGTAACATAATTTAGACTGCAGAGTTTCATGAATCAAAAAGACAAAAACCAACAACTAAGACTCTGTTTGGATTTTGGCAAAAATAGAGGAAAAGCTGAAAACTGCTATACAAAAACGAATCGATTTCTAAGCAATTTTCAGCATTTTCCTTTGCTTTCCCTCATCCTTTCCATGATCCAAACAGAGCCTAAAGAAAACAGTCACAAAATCTACAATCCCCTAACAAGACAGGGCTCAATCCTGCATTAAAAAACAAACTCAAAACCGCAGTTGCATACATGCATACACATATGTATATAATCTTACATTACCTGTGTGAAGAGGACTTTCAGCTTTAATTCGAGTACTGAAGCAAGACCCCATCGAAGCAAAAACCCTGACCTCTTTTCTCCCTCACCAGCCTCTGTCACTGGCTATAGATCAAGGAAACAAAAGACACCAAATACAGAGAACCTCCAGCTAGTTGAACGCCAACCCGTGAGCAAAATAGATCAATGTGAAAGCAAAATCTTTTCTTTATGAATTCAGCTGTCACCCGCGAAAATAACCTCTCAATTGAATTCTTTTGACTATGGAGCTTTGAATTATATGCAGAAGAAACATCCCAATTACAGTACAGAGCTTTTGGCCTTATTTTTGTGTATTTATTTACCCTTTTGTTGCTTTCACGAGAACCCTTTTAGACTTCCGTGAAAGAGTTGACTTTTCCTTTTAGATTCGTCTTCTTTAATCTTTATTGTCTGCAAGCTGAGATGGAGAGAGTCTAGAGAGATAACGTAGATGGGAGAGGGGGAGAGAGACAGAGAGAGAAGTTGGGAAATGGTAATAATGGCGGCCTTGTCCAGTTTATGCTTATCCTGTTTGCATATAAATATATGGGTGGTTGTCTCCCTCGTGCACAGAACGACAGGCTTGACTGAGTGCAGTGAATTTCAGCCGTTGGATTAACGTTGAAAATATGTCAAAATAAAGGCAATTTTGATTCAGTTATGATCAAATTAATTAATTTTGATTATTTTTCAATTTCTGACATCAGCCGTTGTCAGAATCCCGTCCAGCTAAGCGTTCCATGCAAATTTAAGACCGTCCATTAATATTTGACGAAACCCATCATTTAGATGACGTGTATATGTGCACTAAAAGTTTAAAAGTATTAGAGAGTAAAATCCATTATTTAGAGGATTTGATGAGCCTTACCATAAGTGATTAAGCATTTCAGAAAAAGGGTAAATTACCCTTTCTGTTTTTTCAAGTGTGCTAATTTAATTTTCTAAAAAGGATTTAAATAATATTTTTTCTAAAATAATGCTTAAATCAGATTATTAAAACTCATATAATCAAACTAATTTTAAATTTTTTTTTCAGGTTTAAAAGCATCAACACTATGTTTGGATTGAGAGAATTAGAGAGAAGAGAAGAGAATCCCATTAAGAAAATATAAGAAAAAGTTTCCACCCTGTTTGAACAGACAGAGGGAGAAAGTTAAAGGCCTGTTTACTTCATGAAAATTTTCACAATTTTTATTTTCATTTTCAATAAAAACAGAAAACGGCCTAAAAAATGCGTTTACTTGTAAAAAATGAAAACTATTTTCAAGAAAATGAATTCAGTTTTTAAGAAAATGTGAAAACATCAAAAAGACATTTTTTGTATTTTCACGAAAACTGAAAACAATGATTATATCGTGACAATGCTTATAAACATAGAAAAAATATATATATACACCAAAAAAAAAAAAAAAACATATAGAGATAATATATAGTTTTAGTAAATGCATTTACGCTATTTTTAGATTTTGAAGACAGTTTTAATTTTTGCAAAGTAAACACATTTTCTAAATTTAGAAAATTGAAAATGAAAACGATTTTAAAAAAAAATTAACAGAAAATAAAAATTGTAAAAATTTTCATGAAATAAACAGGCTTTCTCTTCACCATGTTTTGATAACTTTCATAAGATAAGAGAATAGAAGATTTTAAGGTGTAAATTCCAATATTGCCCTTACTTACATAAAAAATAAATAAAAGCTAAACAATGGAAAGAAATGATAAAGTAGTGAAATCCATTGTTTTAAAAACCGGACTGTTCATCGAACCGAAAAAGTTGCCGGGTTAAGGGTCAACCGGTTCAACCGGTTGAACCGTGACGTCATAAATTATTTATTTATTTATTTATTTATTAGAATAAAAGCTATAAATGAGTCAAAATATAATTTTTTTAAAATTATTTGTATAATCAATTCATATATTTGAATTTATGTGAAGTCATTACAAATATTGGGACTATTTTAGTCATTTTAGCACCTTAAAAAAAATTAAATTTTTTTTTTTTTAAAAAAAAAAAAACCGAGTTGATCGGTTTTTTAACCGGTTTTTTGACCGGTTGACCCGCCGGGTTGAACGGTTCATTTGAAAAATAGGTTTTTGAGGGTTGAACCAGCCGGATAAGGGACCGGTTCCCGGTCCAACCGGTTGAATCGGCCGGTCCGGTCCGGGTTTAATAACAGTGGTAAAATCAGGTCTATTGGCTTTCTCTTCTCCTATTTTCTCTCCAAATCTCCCCGATTTGAAGAGTAAGATTTTTAGGCTCTTTTCTCCCTACTTTCTCTCCCCTCATTTCCTTTATCTCCTATTTTGATTTGCCAAATAAAAGAATTTTAACATCTTTCTTTTCTCCTCTTCTCTTAATCCAAACGGATTGTAAAAGTGGGGCATTTTTTTTTTTTAGGAATGAAGGAAGATTAGCCCTTGAACATGGCATATAAGTCTTTCAATTTTTTAAAACTTGTATTTAAAAATAAAATACATTACAAGAAATTTTTATTACAACAAAATAAATATAAATATATAAATTATTTTAAAACATTTTCAAACTAATCTAAGCCCATCAATGCAGTTAAATAAATAAAATATATAAAAGAATGATTCTAAAATTACAAACTTGCAATTGTCTTTCATGTTGTGATCAAAATATAGTTTAATAAATCATTAAGTAAAAGGTTTTAATTTGTTTGATAAAATTAAAATAGATAAATTATTAATAAAACTCAAAACTTGCCTTTAGCATTAACCTGTTGGGACAAAAGCACAAAAAATAAAATAAAAAATATAAAAAAGGCGCTAAGAGCATATGCTTCAACTTAATAGCGTAAATCCAATAAGAATATTGTCCCAAATTTATCTGAATTTTAGGTTATCATGCTCTGGGATATAGCTTTGAGAACACTGATTCTTTTTTATTTTTTTATTTTTATATAATTCAACTCCCAAATTGAGTTCTTCTAAGTTCTAAGAGCATCTCCAATGCAAAGGCAAATTTGGCATCAGCTAGTGCCAAATGGGCTTAGAATTTGGCATAAACTAGTGTGTTTTTGGGGTGCCAAATTTGGTTTTTGCATTGAAAATGCTCTAAGTAGGCAGTCTTGTTTCAGATAAAGCACTTCTATATTCATTTATTGATAGAAAAATATTATAACACCATATACTTTAACCCGAAATTAAAAACCACAATGACGTGTTCTGTTTTGAGTGGTGTGTGATATAGATGGAATTGGTTTGAGATAAGGGACTCCACCACTCAAAGTAGAACTCATTGGAGTAGTTTTTAATTTCGGGTTAAAATATCTGGTGGTGCTATAGCAATCTTGTTATTGATATTAGAAGATTTTAATAAGAGCGAGTTTCTATTATTTGAAAATAAAAATAAAACAAAAACAAACCCATAAAAAGATGGAACTAGATTGATCCTTGAAAACAAGCATGCTACATGAAATTAAAAGGGATTTTTTTTTTTGGTAAAGACATTAAAAGGATCTGCCTACTTCGTTGACAATGCACAAGCCGTTTTAACCACCACCACCTGCCAATTATCAACACGAAATTAGATTAGATTGATTAATTTTCTTCTACTTTTTTGACACTACCCTTGAGTTCATACTATGCAAGAGTCACCTCCCTCTTAGAAATCAGTATTATATATAATTATTTGATTATAATAATATCATTAGGGATTGCTAAACCCAAAATTGTACAGCGAAAAGACAGCAAAGAGAAAATCACCATTAAATTATTACTTATAACAAAGACTATGATAGCCCCGTTGTAATAATCAACATTATTTATAGAGTTAATTAGGCTAATTTAAATACGTGAATCGGAGAAGAAAGCCTTCTCGTCACAATTATCTGAGTTTGGTAATCCTTGACTCTTGTGTTCATCTCGTATTTGATTACGTCCTTAAACAGCCTGGCAAAGCAATCTTTATTTTTATTTTTTTTATTTTAACTTGTTAAAACGTTTTAAATTTGTTAAAATGGTCTCGTTACGGGGATAAGTACATTCCTAAACCCATGGAAATTATTGCTTGACCGAGGACATAAAAGAAGGAAGAAATACAAGCTTTCACATGCAACTTCCTTACTTTATTATTATTTTGTGGGGCGGGGTTGTTTTGTTCAATTAAATTGTTTATTTAATGAATTAAAATATAAATAAAATTGTTGGTACATCTGCGGCTAATTAATTTAATTATGTAATTTTTCAATTAAAAAGTGAAATGGTTAATAATTAGTTTACACTAGCTCAAAAGACTATCTAGTTTAAGTAATTATGAACATGTTCCTAGCATGGTCCACTGCGTCACTAACCTTTTTTAAAAAAATAAAAATATAAAATAGTTTGGTACCAATGCCACATCCTAACCCAATAGACAACTCTCTCTCTCTCTCTCTCTCTGAAAGCAGTAGGATCAAGATTCAAAATCCCAGCTCTCTTAGAAGAAGAGAGATACTACCTCATATACAAAGTGAATGGTGTCCTTGAGTCATTGACTACACACATTTTGCAAATGTAAGCATGAGAGAAAGATTGGATCATCTCTAACAATTGAGTTTGGATCTTCTTTTACAGGGTTTTATATATATATATATATATATATATATAATTGGCGCTTAATTCTTAGCATTCTTCGAAACACAAGCATATATCATGAAAAAATAAAGTTGATGAATTGGAGATGCATTCCAGAGAGTACTCAAAAATAAAAGAAACAGGCGTTGGGGAAACCTCTGTAGGGCGCTTTTTTTTTTTTTTGGGATTACCTCTGTAGGGCTCTCTTAACTTTGTGCCATTTACTCTTAGTATTTTTTATAATACGAAAACAAATCAATAAAAAAGTAAAATTCATGAATTAAACATGTATACATGTCCAGAGTACCCAAGTAAAGGAAACCTTCTTTTGTAAACATTGTGAAGGGCACATTGCTAAAACACTTCCCATCTATGCAAAGCTATACATAATACATAGTTGTGATTTTGGAAATGGTGATTGATGAAAAGGAATGGAAACAAAAATGATGTTTGGATACTCTTTTGTTGGTTACTCTTTAACGTATACCCTTTGCTCCTAGTATTTTTCTAACACAAACACATGTTCATAAACAAATAAAGTTTATAAATCGGATATGTATCACCATGTCTCAAAAAATATCAAAACATGGAGGGAACACGCATTTAAAAAAACCCTCATTGGTAAACATTATGAAGGGCACATTTCATAAGCACTTTCCGTCCATCCAGAAGTTTTGCTTATTTTGGATCTGGATCTTTGGAATGATAAAAAGGAAAAGGAACTTTTATAAAAATTTTGGATAGGACATTCTTTCATAGGATTCTCTAACGTATCCCTTTACTCTTACCATTCTCAGAAACACACGAACACATGTCCATAAAAAAAATAAAAATAAAAATAAAAATAAATAAAAATAAAATAAAATAGAAATTATTATTTGAATATGCATCCGTATGTCCCGGAAAATACCCAGGGAGTATAGAGAACATGCTTTAAGAAAACTCGTCTATAAACATTATGGACATATTTCTGTAGCACTTCCAATGCATCCAATAGTTTTACTGTTTAGATTTTGGAAACAAGAAAAGAAAAAGCAATGATGAAAATTGCCTAAGAATGAATTTCCATCAAAAGCATTTTCAAAATTTTCATTTTCTCAGAAAATTTCCAAAATCCCAATAGAGGCTAAAGGTTTGATACTTTTTCATTCATTTGAAATGAAAAGACAACTTTACGGGATAAAACAAACAGTTCCAGAAATCGACTTTCTCATGCACTCCCTGATTTACTTGGATGATTGGACATAATTATAAAGTGTGCTTGTGCAAGGTAAACAAGCCTAATTCTCCCAAGTCTATACTGGAGGTGTTGGCATAGATCATCATGCCACCTCCGTGTTTATTCCAGAGCCATTATATTTAAGCGTTTTTAGTCTGAACTTCACAAGTAAACAAATAACCTCCCAAATTATAGGTCAAGTTAACAAAACTTGTCAAAACTTCAAAACTTGAGAGGAGCAAAGTATTACAAATTCATAGTTCAGAAGTGTAATTTGTACGTTTTTCATAGTTCAAGAGGTTATTTGTTTTGAGGTTCAGGAGGTTTTTGTTAATTCAAAAGGGTTTTATGCAATTTACCCCGTAGGTTAAGGGCATGTGAGAAAATCGTTTGAAAGATTTATTCATAAATAAAAATCCAGATTCAGCACTGATCAGAATACAAAAGCATGACTTATTCCCCCAAAATAATAAGTTTTAGGGTGTACTGAATAGATTCTATATCTCCCTGAATGAAAGCTTCAAAATCTCACTTTAGTCATACCGGAAACCAAGCTCAGGCATTTTTCTTCACAGTGGCAGACTTGATGATATCAATGAACTCCGGCTGAAGAAGGGGAAACCAAATATAAGAACAAGTAACCAGAAGTATAAAGAAAAACAAACACAACAATAGCATCACTTACCTTCAAAGAAGCTCCGCCGACCAAAAAACCATCAACATCTGGCTGTCCTGCCAATTCCTTGCAGTTTCCACCGCTGACGGACCCTGCAACAGATATGCAATTGAGGTAAGGGAATAAAGCAAAGTGGATAGGAAAAAGGTCCCGACTAAGTGCAAACAGAAGACATTCCAGCCATCAACGTGCAAAAAGGATAAGGACAAGATATCTAATATAAGATAAATTAGCCAAATAAAGGGAACCTTGTATCCATGGCATTATTGACAAAGGCACACACCCACATGAACATTGCCTTATGGAGTTCAATGTCATTGATATTGAAGGGCATTCCTTTATTGTAAATCTATAAGTTACCTTCTTGGCAAAGAATGGAGGCTCCTACCTCAAGCTATTATCAAACTTAATCACTGATCATTGTATTATGGGGTGATCAAAGAATACAGCGCATGGACACTTCAAAGTGTGTGAGACACGACATGGGTATAGTTATGGGATATGTTTCCAGTATTACCACTGTTGAATACAAGCCCACAGGTGTGTCCAACTAAGGAAGAGAGGAACATATTCTTAATTCACTATAAGTTGCCCCCCAATTATTTTGTAATTTGCTTCTTTGCTACATTGATATTCCAATACAAGTGATGTACTGTATTAGACATGCTATGTGAGATAAATACACCCATTTTCCCCCAGGATATTTGCTAAAATGGACACCACAAAAATTTAGTTGGGTTCTTGTGTCCTCATATTGGGGATTAGATGAAGCAAACATCAAGACACACACGAAACACCTGGATCTAAGTCCATGTAACATAGCCAGGCACGAGGGCTATTAAAATATCATGGTTGTGGAATAATCCTTTCTCTAAGCCTCAAGGTTCAGGAAAAGCCTATTAAATTAACATCGGAGCTAACTTGTTTGGTTCAAGGGAAGCTAAATGTCAAAACAATTCCAAGATTATTGTGAGAAGTAATTGCTCAAAAGTGCTAAGTAGATCTCAGGCAACAAATTAGACTGGGCTAGCCCAAAAATGACCCATTCAACCCAAACTATGACCAAGCTAAGTCAATCCTTATTTGGGCTAGGCTGCACTCAGTATTACATTTTAGGCCATACGTTGAGGTAAGTTTGAGTTCAGTGTGGCCCTAGCTCAGCTCAGGCCAAAGCTCAACCTGGCCCAAAGTATAATCAGTCATTTATGTGTATGCATGCATGTGTTTTCTGATTAGATTATATGTTATATATTTTATCCTAAACCCAGTTAGGCTCATAACCAAGGTCCTGGGTTGAAGTCCCTCTTAACAAGAGCAATATATGTTCGTAATTCAAAAGCTTCTGATGGATTATTTAATTTAGGCTATGTTACATGGACTCTTCACTTCACCCCGAAGTACCCGCACCTGATACTTAATCAATGATAAGGTTACTCCAGCCGGATACTTCAAAATACTAGAAAATCTTTAATACATAGAAGAATGCGAGCACACATCCCGCAACAGACATCCACACCAAAGTTAGTAAACAAAGAATATAGGCAAACCCAAAGTTGACCCAAAGCTCATCTCACATAACAGCCACCCTTAAATGGATAAATAGAAAGGTCCTTTGAAAGTTGCCCTCCTTAATAAGTAATTGGTGTTCTTTGAATCATGGGTACCTATTCTTGGACTTTGCATTCATCATACTTATAAACGGACTATTTTAGCAAAGACATGGCTTGAAAACAGAGGACTGATTGGTAGTCATGTGCCACCTCAGCATGCCTTTTGTGTATTGACTAATGACTTATTTTTCTTCTTTGTTATCAATGTATATCTTATTCTTGCTTTTGAATGCTTTTGTCAACAAATAAACTTACTTTCTTTCACTAGAAAAAGTATAAAAAATAAAATAAAAATGGACGATTCAAAAGCCAATGTATCTAATAACTCATCTTCTAAATTGAAATACTAATTGAATGGCACAAAGACAGAAGCAGAGGTAGAGTCTGATAGGTGAGTGACAATACCTCCATAGATGATCCTGGTTGTTGCAGCAACTTCAGCACTGGTGTTCGCTTGAAGCCATTTCCTCAATTCAAAATGTACCTGCCATACAGACAAAATGGTTAGTGCAAAAAATCTGCAATGGTGGAAATTAGAGGATACCTGATGCAACATGATCTCTTCAACATCATTTCTAGAAAATTATAGAGGTGCAACTTCATCTGGTGCATGGTGCAAACTCATAACTGAACTAAATTAGATCCCTTGGGTTGGTTTGGTTAGGTTTTTTAAAATAACTAGGTCTGCTCCTGGTTTGCAGTTTGAAGAACCACCCTAACTTTGATTCAATTTTGGGTAGGGCCAGTTTAAACAGCCCAACCCAAGAACCAAGCATAACATGTATTTGCATTGCCTCCCTTGAAAACTGTTCATTTTTCAGTTGACCTCTCACATAACTCAATATTATATGTTTTCGTGCAAGAAGTAAGAGAATAAGTTAATGTAGGCTAGATTTTATCATTTTATGACTGGTATCGGATAGCATAAAAAATTTACTCTAAAGCATAGGCAGCTGTAGCATGAGTACATGACACATTGGGAAAATTAACCCGCAGCGATTGAATGAGACGAATCCCCTCCCCTCTTCTATGTAAGATAAGAATTGTCACCTCCTCCACTCAATATCTTATGTTTGGACCAAGCAGTTGCACTGCTCTATGTGGACAGCTCCTCAATTAAAGCCAAAGGTTCAAACTATTTTACAGAACTAAAACCGAAGAGAACCAACCCAAGCTTTTTGGGTTGGTTTGTTTACATTTTATAATAGTAGAACTACATTCTGGGTCATAAGTTTGAGAACCAATTAAGTTTGGTTCGGTGCTAGGTTTGGCTACCTACCAAACAGAACCAAGTTGTACCCTGTATAAAGTATTATGAGTGATGTTAATCAGGAATTTAAACATATGCATGGGCACATTGCAAATGAAGGTTTAGAATTGACTGAACATTTGAGGCTCGCATGTCACCAATATTTTTACAACATACGAAATGAAAAACTGGACAGAGGAAGCTAAGCAGTAAAAAATGTGTTTAATTAAAAGAAACAGGGAAAAAAAGTCTATCAAGAGCATGAAGCCCTGACTTACTTCCTGAGCCTGAGCAGGAGTTGCAACCTTCCCAGTTCCAATAGCCCACACAGGCTCATAGGCCAAAACAACATTAGTCCAATCTGACACTCGTTCTGCAATAGAAAATTAATTTGAAACAATCATAAAAGCGAAATTATAAAAACCTTGAAGCATGTTAAAACAATACTACAAAACTTATAACATGACACAGCATTCAATAGCTTTCTTCGGATAATATATATATGGGAAAACAACTACCTTACTATTAGACAAAAACAAAACCAAAGTCTTTCATTCAAACATAAATACCGAGCTAAAGCAAACCAACCAGTAAAAAGTCAGGCCTCCACTTCGATTATAAAATTCTGTTGTGAGCACAGACCACTATAAACCCCTCCTTAAATGAGTTCCAAATATACCCAAAAAAACAATGACAATAACAAAAGTTCATTCAAAATTGGCTGTTGTCCGGTTCTAACTGCTTCACATACTCGATCAGCATCAAATTTCATAAGGACACTTCTCTAGAATAAGTTTAAGATAGAACACTTGCAGGAGTTGCAGCAGCAACTACAAGAAGACTGTAAAACTACACAAATTGCTTCGTTAATGGTGTACCTGCAATCGCTTTGGTTTGTGCAGCAACAACATCCATAGTAGATCCTGATTCTCGCTGCTCAAGAGTTTCCCCAA
This sequence comes from Hamamelis virginiana, assembly GCA_017140935.1. Lineage (NCBI taxonomy): Eukaryota > Viridiplantae > Streptophyta > Magnoliopsida > Saxifragales > Hamamelidaceae > Hamamelis > Hamamelis virginiana. Next base: position 2,956,351 of record JAESVK010000377.1, on the reverse strand, counting down.
CACAAGCTATTACTTTCAAACCTCGAGAAAGTGCATATGCAACCTTGTCTCCAACAAACTAAAATGAAATGCATAACAATGGAAGTTACTTTATAAGAAGTACAAAATAAATGAGCAAATGATGAGGATTTATGAACAGTGGCTGATGATAAATCAATGGGCATCCCCAAAAAACAGCTGTTATGATGCCATGTAACACATTTTACCTCGTTTGATTCATTTAACAAAGCCCTTCTCTCAGAATGACCTAGAATGACCCATGGAATGCCCAAATTGACAAGCATCTCTGCACTGCACATACAGAAGAAATCAACTTCAATTTTTTGCATGAAAATGTTCAACTCCACATACATTATTTCGAAACTCAATGCACGGATATAAAAGATGAATTCATGAAAGAAGTTATGCAAACACAAGAATCAGCTAAATGGTATAGGCCTTAGTGAGTTGAAGAATCAACACCAAAGAAATTAGAATAATAAAAAAATTATATCCAATGAATCACTAAATTAATACAAAAGCACTATCATAGATGATTTCAAATTACTAATAATCTATTGTTATTAGTTCATGGAGAAAATATATTTCCCCTATTCTTTATATGCTCTATGGGTGAGTAAGCCATTACTAAAAATCTATACTAGAATTTGGCAACAAATTGCTTGTAGGTTCAAGCCCCATAATTCACCATCTAGAAACAAATTTTGCACCAGCATATTAGCCTAACCGCCCTAATAGAAGCTGAAATTCAAATTTTTAAATATGTTTACCTGACAACTACAGAATCCTTTTCAAATATTATGATATTATCAAAGCATGCAGTGCATCATATAAGTCTATTCACTCCTCGATATCAAGGTAAAACACTCAAAAGACAATATGCTTTAGCCTTGAAATGCCCACTTTAAACTTTACCCAAATATTCCATTTCGTTATCTTCTTCCATTTATTCTATTATTTTAGATATATATTTAAAGCTGCGCTCTGAGAACAAAATCTAAATTCCTTTGCACAATATAATTCTTACTTCGAAGAACACTACTGCAAGTCAAATTAGACAAGGCCATAAAATTTAAAACATACCTAACCTCCCCAGTGAAAGCACCTCCTTTCTTGACCCAACAATTTTGGGCCGCAACATGAAAATCAGGCCTCAACAAACTTTTCACCAATTGAAGAAACACAAACGGAGGGCTTACCACGACCTCTGCAAGATAAGTAAGTTTCAGCACATCACCCATAGAAATCACAGTTACTTTCCATTTAAAAAAAAAAGATGGATGGTGGTGATTCACACCAAAAAAAGTATTTACAAGAAAAGATGAAAAACTTTTAAGTACAAAGTATGATTATAGACTTCTCAAACTGATCAACTTTCTATAGAATCTAAATAAGTTAAATCTGAACTTTTGCAATTCTCTCCAAAGTAGCTATACCATGGACAAGTGAATAAGCACTAAAAACCAATGGCACGCATAGAAGAGATTGATCTGGCAACAACAACTAATATTCTAATCATCCAAACAATGATGGATAACGTTAAACATCTAAATCAAGGGGTAGTCTCTTTTCAGTTAGATTTCCCTGAATAAGCAAACATAATATAAACTATAATGCTAGTGCTTACACGTAAAACTTAACCAAATTATTCATAGTGATTTAGAACGCTTGTAGAGTTTTGGAACTCTCCCATCAAACAGCGTGAAAGAACAATTGAAACAAAAATGAACACAAATCAATACCAACAAAAGGTTCGCCCTCTTTCACTTACCCACAACATCCTCCGAAGGCACTTCACCTCCATTAAGCGTCGACACTATCTTCTTCACCTCCTCGCTGGTTCCATTCTGTATGGAGGTTCAATTCAAACCAGAAAATCGGTTTAGCATTCAAGGCATAATCATATCCAAGCATTGAAAATTTCAAGATGAATGAGCAACTAATATTTGGTGCTGTCAATAAGTATCAGTACGTGTGCTTCCCCAAACAAATTAGTAATCAACTAACGATAAATGATCAAATAAAAGGGAAAAAAAAAAAACGTAATAGCATTTACATACAATTTTACCGATCTGCGAGATCCAATCACATCAACCAAAAAATATATTTCATGACCGGGATAACAATTTTGCTCTGTTTGGTTGCGAAGAAACTATACACGAAGAACACGAGAAGAGAAGAAATTCAAAGCCTCGTGCTTCTGCTTGTATATCGGAAAACTCAATGTAAAATAAAAGAAAAGGCTTTAAAATGATTTAGAACGGATTAAAAAAAAAAATTGAAAAGAAATTGAAAACCTTGCGCCTCTGTTTGGATTTCAGAAAACTCAAGGTAAAAGAAAGAGGGGAAAACTAAAAATAATGTAGAACGGAATCCATCTCTAAGCCAATTTCAGCATTTTCCTTTCCATTCCCTAGTTCTTTCCGAAGTCCGAACATCGCCTATGACTTTCATTATTCCGGATCGAAGAAATATATATATATATATATATATATATATATATATATATACACGAAATGAAACAAACAACTCCAATGATTTTTTCATGAACTAGGCAGCAGAAGATATAAGACGTCAGAATTCATTTTCCCAAAGTCGTTTTCCTTTCTTTCTCCCTAATTTTCTCAGCGAACAAACAGAGATAAAGGATCTAGAAAGCTAGAAATCAATGACTTTAAAAAATAAAACAAGAAAAAATAAGAAGATGATAAAAATCAACATCTATACATATACATATATGAATCGGAGACTTACGCATTTCCAGTTACCGCCGACGAAGAACTTTCTAGCCATCTCTGACGATAATAATCACAAAAATTTGCGAATTTCTGGTCTGTGGGTTTGGTTTCGGCTGGCTGCTATAGTGAGAGTGAGGGATATTTATGTACTATTCCTCTAGGTATTAAATTCCGAAATGACAATTATACCCCGAGCCTCAGTGGATGAGGAATATGCTAGCCAATGAACAGTTTAGTATGAGGGAGGCATGGCCCATGGGCATATTCTGTAAGATATGTGAGGGACAGTTTTGTAAATTGAGGTCGAATTGGATTTTCAATGTGGCTGAGGTGGGTCACGGTTTCGCTTCATGTCGCCCACGGAAGGGAAGCTCGGCGTCACGAAAGTAGGTGGTGATTAGCGGATCAGGTGGCGTGACATGGACCAAACCCCGCATGCTATTAAATTACGAAAAAAGGTTCAGACTTTTAGATAAAATACTAGCCAGTAAGGCCCCGTTTGGATCCCGGGAATCCGGAGATTGGAATGGGAATGGAACGGAATGCGCCTGTTTGGATGCAAAATTTCGATCGGAATGGAATGAGACACCGGAATGCGCCGGAATAAAATGTCTCTTGATTCCGCTTAGAAGGTGGAATCACATTACCTACTGATCGGTGGTATTGTGATTCCAACCTTTGGCTGGAATAAGAAAAAGACGGAGGCAGTCCCTCCAAACCCGATGCGATTCCACCTTAGGCGACCCTCGCCGTCTTCCCTCCCTCGCCGCTGATGACCCTCGCCGCTGATGTCCTCGCCGCCGATGTCCCTCCCTCGCAGCTGATGACCTTCGCTGATGAACCTCGCACTGATGACCTTCACCGCTGATGACCCTCGCTGATGAACCTCGCACTGGTGACCCTCGCCGATGTCCCTCCCTCGCCGCTGATGACCTTCGCCGCTGATGACCCTCGCCGTCTTCCCTCACTCGCCGTCGTCTTCACTCCCTCACCGCCGATGTCCCTCTCATGCCGCCAGCTGGTTGCAGGTTCCTCTTTCTTTATCACCTTCTACCCACTATATCGTCAAATCTAGGGCTCCATATTTTCATGACCTGCAAACTATATTGGGGATAATCTGCTGTGTTTGATGTGGTCTTGCTTTTGATTTTATTTTTATTTTGATCTGAATCTGATGTTGGATCTCAATTTGAACACTAAATCTGGGTTTAATCTAGAAACATCTCTGTTTGGTTGCTGAGAAAGTGGAGGAAAAGAAAAGAAAATTGAATTTTCTTTTTCCATTGTTTTATTGTGATTATTAGCAAAGGGGTAAAATTGGAAAGTAACAGAAAATTTCATTCCATTCCTGTCATTGCCAAACACAGGAAATGGAATAGACAGTCATTCCGACCCCTAATTCCAGTCAGTATCCAAACGTTTTATATGGAATAAATTTCTGATTCCATTCCATTCCAGCTTGGGAATGGAATCAGATTCCATTCCGACCTATTTGATTCCTCTGATCCAAACGGGGCCTAAGAGTCTTTTTTTTTTTTTTTTTTTTTTTTTTATGAGAATTGTTTATTTCGGTCAACAACCTCGGATATCAGTAGCCTCGGAATCAATTGGGCTTCTCTCCTGTCAGAAGTGCCTTGAGATAAACAATGTTGGCTTGATTGTAACGTTGTTATATTAATTAGGAGCATCAACTTATACACGGTGCCATAGAATTTATGTTTTTATATAATTTTTAAAATAATTTTATTCAAAAAAAATAATATTTTTCTTTAGTGTGTCTGACCAATTTGAAATATATATTTTTAAAAACCAACCGTTTGATTAGATGTTCCACTTATACATATTATATATGCAAAAAAATAGCATTGATCCAACTATAGATTTTTTATTTATTTTTAAATAGACTATGACAATTAGATTAGATGTTTCACTTATACTTTATAGTTTGATCAATATGATTTTTGCATGCATGATATGTATAAGCGGAATGTACATCTAATTCAATAGTCGGTTTATCAAAATACTTATTTCGGGTCAGACATACATGCAATGAATAAATAAAATGGAGGCTAAAAAGAAATATTGAATGAAAATTTCTTTTTTAATACATGGAAATAGAGATTACATTGTATACTTCATACAATTTAATCTAAATGTTGGTCTTTTTTCAATTTTCTTATTTATATTTACTCAGACCATCTCCAATCATTTACCCATACTCTTACTTAAATTGAGTAAAAATTTGAGAAAAATATCTTATTTTAATATGAGCTTTCGAATCATTTACTCGAATTTTTACTCAAACACAGTCAAACACACCCAAATATGCTATTATTTGCACAACCAAACACGGCCATTTCTTTCTCTTCCCTTATTTGCACAACCAGACACAATCTCTCTCAAATAAATAAAGAGATTTGCAGATCACGGCAACCTGGAGAGAGAGAGAGAGAGAGAGAGAGAGAGAGCGCGCTTCGCTGGGGAGAGAGAGCTATTTACATAAATAGTCATATTTTGATTTACTCGAGGAGAGAGAATGAGGAGCAGCCAAAGAAGAGCAGGAGCAGCCATGTATCAAAGAGTTTCTCCAATGGTAATATTTTGATTTACTCAAATATTTGAGTTTAAATTCAATTTGGGTTTGAGTTTGAGTAAAAATCAAATTTAGTATAGATTTGAATAGGGGTTGGAGAAGAGTTTTTGACATTTTTTATCCAAATTTGAAATTGACGAAGAGTTTGAGTTAGGATTGGAGATGCTCTTATAAAGTACATGCATCAGATACAACACTTTTTTTGTTGAATTCGGGATAAACAATAAATAAAAAAATGATGGAAGCTTGTCTCAAAATGAGCTCATAAAACGTTTAATTGAGTTTGTTCTTAATAAAAATGCACTGTTATTAAACCCGAATCGGACCGGCTGGTTCAACCGATCCCTTATCCGGCTGGTTCAACCCTCAAAAACTCATTTTTCAAATAAACCGTTCAACCCGGCGGGTCAACCGGTCAAACCGATTAAAAAAACCGTAAACCCCGTTTTTTTTTTTTTTTTTTTATAAATTAATTTTTTTTTTTTAAGGTGCTAAAATGACTAAAATAGTCCCAATATTTGTAATGACTTCACATAAATTCAAATATATGAATTGATTGTACAAATATTTTTAAAAAAATTATATTTTGAATCATTTATAGCTTTTATTCTAATAAATTAATAAATAAATAAATAAATAATATATTTATGACTTCACGGTTCAACCCGGCAGTTCAACCGATTGAACCGGTTGACCCTTAACCCGGTAACTTTTCCGGTTCGATGAACGGTCCGATTTTTAAAACAATGTAAAAATGAGTTAAATTCAAACTTTTTCATTAAATTTTAAAATTTTAAATCAAGTTTAGTAGAATACTATTAATTTAATACCTTAAAGTTTAAATAATTAAACTCGATTCAAGATGTGCTTGATTTGGTTCATTTGAACTTTACTCACATAATAAATACGTCAAATTTACCAGTAAAATAAATGTCCCAAATTTAAAATTTATCTTTAAAAACCTTTTTTAATCTGTCAACTTACAATTTATCAAAGTAAGCCCAAGAGATTAGCTACTGTCTTTTAGTTGGTTCGTTTGTATGCCCTAATTGAAAAAAAAATTACATGCAATAATTTGAAATGTTAAAAAGTGAGTATAGAAAAATAAAATGTGTATTTGAACTGGCAGTGTTAAATATTAAATTGTAATTTGATATATTTATTTTATGAGCATATATTTTTTCATGCAAGCCAAATTTCTTTTCTTTTTTTTTTATTATTATTATAAATCATGCGAGACAATGAAGATCTAGTTTTATTCAATAACCATCGTCTCGAGGATGTTTTTGTTTTTATTTTATTTTTGTTAATACAGGGGTATGTGGGTCTACTCCACGAAAATTTGGAACTAATCATTAAAAATGGATAAAATCACTTACAAAATTTGTCAATCATAACAATTAGGAAAATATTGTTTATCCCATCCCCTTGTCCCGTTTTAAAATTTCCTTGTGATGTGGCTAGATGACATGCGGTTAAAGTGCCACATCAAGTACTCATTATAGAGAAGAGAAATAGGAAGAGAAACTTAAAACTGCTTTATACAGAGAGAAATATAAATATAATACGTGGGAGAGTAAGAAGGGAGAGGAAAGAGGAAAGAAAGACAGATGCAAACAAGCACGTCTACTCGTTGGAGATAGATGCAGACAAACAAATCTGCTCGTCGATTTGGTGGCGATTCAGCGTATAGCAATTACGATGTCTCTCTCTCTGACAAACTATATATATATATTTGTATTTTTACTATGATGAAGTATTTTTACTGTCCTGATGTGGCACTTAAATATATGGATTAAGTGCGTTTTCACTGTGCTAGTGTAGCGCTTAAATATGCGAACGATAATATAAACATGAAACATTGATGTGCTCCGCAGCACTGCTCTAACAATTAGGTGGCGTTTGGATAAGCTACCATTTTTTTACTTTTTAAATTTTGGAAGTAGAAGCAACTTTTGCTTCAACTATCAATTTTTTGGAAGTAAGAAGAACGTTTGGATAATCAAAATTGCTACCAGTTTTAAAAAGCAAAAAATAAAAAGCATGTTTGGATAACCAAAATTGCTACCTGTTTTAAAAAGCAAAATACAAAAATTAATGTTTGGATACAACAAAATTGGAGATGCTATAAAAACATTAAAAATCATTCATCCACTAAAAAAGTCCATCACAAGATTAAAAATACATATACGTCAAACTTGCAATTAATAAGAACTACAAATAACAATATGATGTATTCCAGAATGTTTGTGACACATGACCATTTTGATTTGCTGCCCACATATCTTGGGTAATTTCATCGCAAATACTAGCCATATAATGTAACTAAGTTTGGGTAACATTTATCTCAACATTGTCTTCAGGTGTGATAGCTGCTACATGTGCGTCACTCTGTAGGTCAATGTCGTTCGTCCCATAATCATCAAACATAAGTACCTAACAGTCACACAAATAACTGACATTAGTTCATATCTCAAGCACATTACAAGATTAAATATCAATGCCAAAGCTGTCCTTTATATAACAATTTACCACGATTAATATACAATAAAAAGATGGCTTCACGAGGAAATTTATGGGTTTAAGATGATAATACCTAAAGTTTCAAGTCCTATGAATGAAAAAATTCAGTAAAGGCAATTTGTTGATTGAAAATTGCCTATGAAGACACATGTAGGAAGCATCAGAGTGGAGTTCGAATGGTATATCTTGACATTTCTCCTCTTTTCATATTTTGGTTTTCATTTATATGCAAAGTGAGCATTGGGCACAACTTCCTAGAAAAAAAGTTTTATTTCATCTAGCTTAACATGGAACAAAAGGCATGTTCTATTAATCTGGATACATTGTTCATTTTTAATTTTACAAATTAAATTTGAAGAGGTGGTGTTGTCGGGCTTGACTGGGTGTGTAGATAATTCATGTTCTCTGAACTTGAGATTCCAACACACAGAACAGAGATCAAGTTAATAACTTTCAGGGACATCCTCCATATTCCAAGTAGCTTGCCTAAAATAGCTAACTATGAAAGTAGTAGTTAACTACACCACAGTCACCAACCCCTCTCTTTCCAATTCCTGAAAAAGATCAAGTGCTTCCTTGCCAAACCCATCAACAGCCAACCCAACAATCAAAGAAGTCCAAGAGACCACACTCCTTTCCTCCATTTCATCAAATACTCTTTGTGCCTCCCTAATGCTCCCACACTTTGCATAAAGGTCCAAAAGGGCATTACCAGCATGCAGGTTCTCAGTCAAACCAACCTTAAACATGTACACATGGGCCCTCCTACCCAATGCCAAAGCTCCAAGCTCAGCACAAGCTGACAACAAACTAACCATGGTGAACCCATCTGGCTCAACACCCTCCAGACCCATTTCCCTGAAAAGGGTCAGAACCTCATTAGGCCTCCCATTAAGAGCAAACCCATTCATCACATAATTCCATGTCACCAGGTTTCTCTCAGGCATTAACTCAAACAACTTGTGTGCACTCTCAGCATGCCCACAAGCAGCATACATATGAACCAATGTGTTCTGAACAAATACCAATGACTCAAAACAAAAGGAAAGAGTTTATAATCTAGAACCCATATCTGTTTCTTCTTTAAATAGAAGACCCATGAACATAACAGCCACTATATATGAAAAAATCAACACCAGCTTTCATATAATTTTTGTTCCCACCAGAACCCAAAGTTAAGAGACATGTAAAAGTTCACAAGAGAAATCGCAGAGGAACCCAGCTAGAAAAATCAAACCCCTTTAACAACAACCAATTTAACAATTTTTTTTTCAAATATTACATCAGGTATATAAGCAAATATACGTATATAACAGGAAAAAATGAAAATACTCTGGAAAAGGGGCATCAATAAAGGAGAACAGTACAACACAAAATCAAACCAAAATATGAAGTAAATCTAACCCAAAATCATCCAGAGAAACCCTAAAAATCTAACCTTAATGAGTTAAGCTGATCATAAAGAGACAAACAGAGAAGAAGTGTTACCTGAAGCGGATGAAGCAGCGTGCAGTCCGAAGGTGAGCAGGTTGCTGGTGCAACGGCGAGCCCTCTTACGTTGGTGTGACGGCGAGCCCTCTTACGATGGTGCGACGGCGAGCAGGTTGATGGTGCGAGGCGAGATGGGTTCTGGTTGCTAGGGCTGTGAGAATGAGAGAGAGAGAGAGAGAGAGTGAGGAAGAAGGAGTGGTTCGTGAAAATAAGGTTGAGTCTCAAAAAAAAATTTCTTTTTTGCATATCCTGGGATTCGACTCATGGGTCGGACAAAACTTACTTCCACTTTCTACTTAAAAAAGTAGTGAAAGCAACTTTTTTCTACTTCCACAAATTTTCAAAGTTGAGGTAGTAACTTTCATATAGTAAAAAGTAACTTCACCAACCAAACGTGCTTTGCTACCAAAACTACTACTTTTCTACTTTTTTAAGCAAAAAACAGGAAATCGTAGCTTTGCCAAACGCACCCAGATGTCAAAATTTGATTCCGGAACTTATATTTCTGTTTAATAAGAGCATCTCCTACCTTTACTCAAATTCAAATTCGAGTAAAAATGCCCTAAAACTCTTTTTCGATCCTTACTTAAACTTATATTAAATTTGAGTTTGACTCAAACTAAGTTTTTACTCGAATATTTGGGTAAGCCATAATACGGCTTTACTATGCAGCTTGCAATCTCCACACCATGGTAGCCCTATCTTGCGATTGTCTGCCAATCCTTCACCTCTCTCTCTCTCTCTACCCTTGTGTAATGAGTAGGTCTCTCTTTCTCTCCCTCCAAACACTATTCTTGATGGGGTTGAATATGTTTGTTGTGAGCAAAAAAAAAAAAAAAAAGGGTAAATAGCAATGGCCGGACATAGGATTGTGTTTGGATGTGTTGAGTAATGGCAAATTTTAGTGTGTTTGAGTAAAAATTTAAGTAAATGATTGGAGAATTCTTATTAAAATAATATACTTTACCCAATTTAAGTAAAACTAAGAGTAAATAGTTGGAGATGGTCTAAGACGGAGTCTGGTAAACTAAAATAGTTATCAAATTCCTTTTTTTGGATAATTATAGTTATCAAATTCCAGTCAAGCTAGATGTGTGATTTGATGGTCTGATCGCTATTTTAAAGAAAACAATAGGCACTTCGGTCAATTTATCAACTGAAAATTTAAATTTGTTCGCTCAGCAAGGCGGCTATTAAATAGACGCACATCGTTCCCGCCATCGGAGACTAGGTTTACAGATACAGCATTTGTTCCATCTTCTTTCAGTTTCAGTGTGTAATTTCACGATACATTCGCAAACTGTCGCGTCCCTGTTGTCTTGAATTTGTAGCTCTCTAGTCGTGCTTGTAACGTAATAAAACCCTAGATCGGTTTGAATCTACGGAGATGGCCGGCCAATCTGACCCTCATGTCTCAGTATTCTCTGCAGAGGAGGTCGCTCTCTCTCTCTCTCTCTATATATATATATATATATATATACACACACACACACACACACACACATCGTTGATTTGATATTGATGCGATTTTTGAACGATCAGGTGGAGTTCATGGCCGAAGACGAAATGATTGAGATCGTCCCCAATATGAGAATGGATCCTCTCAATTTGATATGTGTATTATTCTCCTCACTCTCTCTATCCCCTACGTATATATATGTGTGTGGATTTGTGTTTACGCTGTTATTTCTTTGAGATAAGTTGGTTGTATGTATGGTTTTGATTCATAACAGGGAGATTTCGGTCCATTCCTTCCACAATTAGCTACTCAAGTTCCACTGTGGCTAGCGGTCGCATTGAAGAAAAGAGGGAAATGCACAATTCGACCTCCTGAGTGGATGTCAGTCGGTGAGATCTTTCTGTTTCACTTTTTTTCCCCTCATTGCACCAGTGTCTGTCTACTTCACATAATTTCAAATAATTTGTCCGAATATGCTGCCAATTACAAAAAAAACCATTTTAGTGGCCATTTTTTAGCTGATTTTCTGATGAATTGCTTTTACCCAAATTGTACCCTGATTCGTGATCCAACGGGGGGTGGTGGTGGGTTGTGTAATAGCACCCCCTGAGAAATAATCCTGGCTTCGCCCCTGGTTGTGCTGTAACTTAAGTTTCTATGTTACATGTATATTCATTTTGGATCGAGTAAAGAGGGGGTTTACCATAAAAAAAGGTCAGGAAAGAAGCAAGAAGTTGTATTAGCCAAGAGAACTCTGAATCACCCAAATGAATATATCAGAAACGATAGCTTTTTATTATTTTTATTGATACGATTCAAGTTACCAGTAACTATATACATACATTTAGGGAGTACATTTCTTTGATTCTTAATATAGGTTTGACCTTCAGATGATATTTATTTTGTTACAGATTCTGGTACAGCACTCCACTGATTATTGCATCACACTCCTGAATTTATTTTCTTTATTGGTTACTATTAAGTACCGTACTACCATCTATTGCAGGTTATTTGTGCTAATGTTAAGTTTTCTTGCATGAATAACTCAACAGCACAGTAGCATTAAGTTTTTGTCTTTATACAATGCAATCTATGGTTGTGTTACATGGTATTATTCACAAATACCAGCGAATTGTCTTACATTGAGCTTGCCAAATCAAATACTTGCACCCTCGTGTGATGCTGGCTCTCATACTTATACTAATGTAGCATTGGTTTTAACTTTTAAGTAACATACCTTATCTTATTCTGTCTCTTAATAGTAACGTACCTTATCTTCCAGTTTCAGTATCTTTAGTGTGCAACATTTATTGAAAGTTTAAATCAGTTAATTGAATATTGCATACTTCTGTATTTATGTACTCCATTTTTTAAGGCTACTGTTTTTCCTGTAAGCTTATGATCTTTAAGATAAAAGTGAAAAAAAGAAAAAGGAAAAAAAAATCAAATTGCATGTTTCTTATTATTCTCTGCTTTGTGGACTAGAAAAGTTGACACAGGTTCTGGAAGCAGAGCGAGAATCTCCAACAGTATTTCAGCCACTACCATTCCATTACGTGGAAATCTCAAGACTTCTTTTTGACCAGTAAGGAATATTTAAAATTTTGATTTATTTATATTTTATCATTTGAAGATATTGATGTCAGCTTTATTTTGTTAATGGTAGTTGTCGTGAAGACATTCCTGACATATATATGGTGAGTTTTGAAGATTTCTTTATATTTATTTTGCTTTGTATTTAGACTTTTAAAATGACTTTAATGTAGATCTGATCTTTCTTCTTCTTTTTAAAAAAACTATTTCAAAGGTGAGGTCTCTCACTGAGGACATCAGGAGTGTCCGGTTTCATAAAATTGAGATCAACTTAGAGGAGATCCAAGGGCGAGCGCATGCAGTGAAGGTATACTCGTTGTCTCGCTTATTGAATTTATTGCTACTGATCGCTAGTAAAGGGTATTTATTAGCCTTATGCATTTAATAATCTTATTGAGCAATCATTTAAAGAAATGTGACCTCTTCCTTCAAGATTAATATCAATGGATTATTTCAGCCACCCATGGATTGTCTGTCTTTCATTGTTTGGTATTGCAATAAACTGTATCATGTGGTTACAACTAATGATTGAGAATATATTTTATTATCTTACCAAAAAAGAAGATGCTTTATGTAAATATCGCTTAGCTGGTGCGCATCAATGTCATGCCTTCCACCCTTCCTTCTGCTTGTATACATAATTTATATCATGAATTGGAGAACATTTAGTGCTATTCTGGTGGATACATCATTTTACACTGAATGCATTATATATGTGATGTTTTGTGCTTGGCGTTGGATATCCTCGAGAGAGGGAGGGTTGAAATATATGAACTCTCATTATTAGGCATGTTGGTTTTCTTTGTCATTCCTGTGCTTCATTAAGTTATGTCCAAGCATCATTATTTATATGCCCTTAATACTTGGAATTTCACATTTCAGATAAAAAATTTATCTGCTATGGAGGTGAATATAGTGCGTCCATTTGTTGTAAGAGCCCTACAGGCGTTTTATAAGCAGGATAGTCCGGAGATGATAGATCAATTAGACACAACAGCTAACAGGCGGCCACAAGTAGCCGATCGCTTGCCAAGAGTAAGTTTGTTTTAAAATTTATTTCTTTATTTCTTGTTTTATCAGACTAGCGAAAGGTAATGTAGTGCAACAATGACCAGTTTTTTGGTTCCCCACACCTTGTCCATATGGTCATCAATTTGAACTAAATATACTTATTCATTAAGACATTCACAATGGTGGCAATGAGTTTGTTGGTTGATTATTCTGTGGAAAAGGTATCATTGTTACTAAGCGGAAGGTTTATCTGTTGACAAGTCTTTTTGTTTTCCAGCGGGTTGTGCGGCGTTGATAGACGGGCAAAGCTAATTACTATAACTTGTGGTACTTCCTATCTAAAGCATAGACAGTGTTATGGCATGCTTTTGAGGGAGGTACTTGTCTTCTCCCTGAGAACTCTTCCCATTACTATCTTTTCCGAGGCTTTGCTCATTGTAACTGTGAGATAACTATGCTTGTTGAATTGAACCCTCACTGAGTAATGTTTTGATTATTACTATTATTTTTTTCAGTTGTGAAGATTCTTGTACAAACGAAATACATAACATGTAAAAATTTTCACTCTTGATTTTTGTTACAATTCACATATTCCCATGCTACCTTTCTATAGCTATCCTTAATAACTGGTGCAAGTTTAACTTCATATACTACCTGTTTACCCTTGAGTTTACACTCCCTTGCCTCCTGTAATTGACACTCCTGTTATTTTAATTTTACTTGCAACACCACTATAAATGATATTAGTTGTTTAGTTAGTGTAATGTTGTAAGCACTTTTGTAGTTCGAATGGCTAAATATGGGTTCTCAAGCCCTTTAATAGAGCGTCCTCTCATGTTTGCTGGTGCAAACTCACCACAAGATGGTCTCAACTTAGTACACGGTCAATGCAAAAAAGTAGTATAACTGGGAACTTTTTACCTGAGAAGACTTTTGTGAGATTCTCTCATTCAATAGAAAAGTTCACTAACCATGACAATATGGTAAGCTTACAAGATTCAAAATCAACCATTCGTTGCACTTGTTTACGAATTACAACACAGGCATCTTAAGTCTGGATTCATTTATTGTTTGGACTCAATATTATAGCTGCAAACCATATATCTGGAAGTTAGGGTAAAGTACAAACCTTGCATTATTGTTGGGACTTCGAGAATGGTGTTTTGAAAATTTTCAACTTGTTTTTTAACTGAAGATGCCTAGTGCGTCGAGGTGGATAAAGTTCACACACACAGAGGTGAACACACATAATATTCACTTATATACACCACCCAAACATCGATCCTCTAACACTGAACATGATTGTTCAGCCTTATTTTTCTTTCTCCCTATTTTTTGAGGTGCCTGATGTTAATCTACTGAATTTAACATTTTGAATTTGATTGCTACCTAAACAGTTCCTTGATGATGAAGTTAGAAACTCCTAAATTATCAACAAAGAATGACTTCTAATGGCCTCCAGCAAGATTTCTAGTCAGCCTATGTTATAACCTAAGGGGTATAATTTTGTCATTTCAGCAATGCATGGGCTTAATTTGCCTCTGAATTTTAGCCTTGTAGAAAATTCTTTCCTTGATGTGATATGGCACACTGATTCATTACAGTGTTGTCCACTTGTTAGGCATGTCATCCTTCATTGCTCTCAAACTCTCATTGGCCCTCAATCCAACAGTCCAAAACTATTCTTGGGTTTGATTTTAGACTTTTCACATCACTGATCGTTAGAATATGAATACTTTTTCAGATATATTTAATCATAGTTACTGAAAAACACGGTCCTAGGTGAGAAATGTGTTTCTCCAAAAGCCTTTTTTTTTTCTTTTGTTGTGGAGACAGAACATCCAAGATATTTGATAGGTTATGTTTGAAAACTTCCCTTCAAATCCTTTAAAATTTAGCCCAGCCCAAGCCTGATAGCTGTTAAATGGGAATTTGAAAACTTCCCTTCAAATCCTTTAATAGGGAGCCCCTTAGATACAAGGAACCAAGTGGGAGGCACTTTTAAGCTTCTATAACTATGTGGGAGAGAAATCCTTCTTAACACTGTCGCTTTCTGAGACAGATATTAGCAACTTTGAATTTTACCTAGCCATAGTCGAGTTTTGCTTTTCAAAAGATACTTTTGAGAAATAGGAAAAACAAACCATGTCAGATCATTCATTTTGAAAGTAATTCAAGTAGAAAGAAAGAGTATACATTTGCTTTTCTGCTGCGCGCAGATTGGAAGTTAAAAGAAGAGTATTTATTTCCGTGGCTCCATTTGCAATGTAAGCTTCTCACGACAGCTCATACAACTCGACCAAATCGGAACCCAGAAACATAAATAGAAAAAAAGAAGCAAATGTTCCAAAGCATCTCGTCAATGTCTTACGTGTCATAATGTGTGCCAAATGTCTATCCTATACACCACTCACTAGTGATTATAAAAGAGAATCAGTCTAGTTTTGAGAGAAGGAAAAGTGTCCAGATATGAGATATTCCTTAACGAGCCAGGCATGCATAAAGCAATCTGACATACTTTCATGTTCCCTTATCTGTCCCCCCCACCCTAAATTATTGGGCTTTAAAGCAGTTTCCATTTCCACATGCTGGGTGGGGCCCTTCAATAGCCAACCAATTTATTAGGATAAAATATCTCTTAAAAAAAAAAAAAAAAAAAAAAAAAAAAAAACCCTTCTAAGAACACTTTAATATCCAAAAAATCTCAGGCCCACAGAACTCGGCTGTATCCATCTTGTGGCAGAAACTGGTGTCCCTTTGGAGAGTTATTTCAATTGAGAGGCATGTGTGCCTTTCACGTACAAATTACCCATTATGTGACTGCTACGTTAATAAGTAATAGTTTGTGATGGATGATTTATGTTTTATTGAATGTATATAGTTAATGTACTGAATAATATTTATATTATTCACGGCCATCTATCTATGGGCCCATCTTGAGAGTTGGAAATTTTAGTACACAATTTATGTTTTATTGAACGTATATACTTGTTATATCCATTACTGACAGTTATGTTCATGCCCAATATGAATCAATCAGCATTTGTTAACTTAGTCAAAATCAGCAAATACTTAACTGGCTGTTTTGAGTGTTTGTTGATTTAACCAAAGTCAATATTTGATCTAACAACCATTTGCTGACTTGATCATTTCTATAGATAGAGCTTACCTTATTTGTTATTAACAATTGTTTAAACATCTTCACAAGCTAGGGCTTAGGCTGGGTAAACCTTTGCACGAGGTTGGGCATGAAAAGTCATCAAATATGTAGGCAAAAACCCACTATGTTCGGTTCTTGTCCAAGGGCTATCCCTAAGATGACCTTTTGAAAATGAAAACCCTAACAGGCTAGCATGCCATATCAATTGCTTATCTTCTTCTGTGTGTGAATTGTGAGATTAAATGTCAACCTCTGACCATTTGGAAAGGCATGAGTTTCTCATGATTTTTGGTAGTTAAAAAACCATAATGCACCCGGAACTTATTTATGAAACATGACTTTGGCACCGTGCAGCTACCTTGAACTCGATGAAGTCAAAGGAAAAACCTTATATTAATTAATATTTCACAATTTTCATATGACATGTAGTAATATTCTCCTGCCATGTGTTTCTTTTTATGTTTCTGTTTCTATTTCCTCATCTATTAATTAATTAATTAAATCTTACTTTTTGCTGATAAAAAATAAAATAAAAAATCTCATGTCATGTGTCGTGCTTTTTTTTTTTTATGAATTTTCAATGTGATTTTTTGATGAAAATAACCATCTCCCCTTTGTCTTTAAATGTGACACATTATATAAATTATTATGTTAACTTATTATATTAATATGTTAACTAATGTGACATACTATATTATTTACGGTTAAATGCATTTTAGTACCATCAATTTTTGGGTCAGTTTCAATGTGAGCCACCAACTTTACATTGATTCAATTTAGTACCATCAACTTTTAGGTCAATTTCAATGTTGGCCACGAACTTTACATTGACTCAATTTAGTACCAAATTAAAAAGTTTAGTTTCAATATAGGCCAAAAGCATAATGCCGTCCATAAAAACTAACGAAACCTTCACATGATGTCCTATGTGGCAAGGACCAGGTATGACATGACATTACGTGGCAAATGAGCCATATTTTCCCTTCAAAATGACAATATGTGCTGAGCACATGATCAACAGCCCACTTAATAAATGGGGTCATTTTGGAGGGAAAATATGGCTCATTTGCCACGTAATGCCATGTCATACATGGTCCTTACCACGTAGGACATCATGTGAGGGTTCCGTTAGTTTTTATGGACTGGGTTATGCATTTGGCCTACATTGAAACCAAACTTTTTAATTTGGTACTAAATTGAGTCAATGTAAAGTTCATGCCCCACATTGAAACTGACCAAAAAGTTGATGGTACTAAATTGAGTCAATGTAAAGTTGGTGGTCCACATTGAAACTGACCAAAAAGTTGATGGTACTAAAATGTATTTAACCCTATTATTTATTATATTTGTTTATATTAATCTTTATTATATAAAATCCAATTCGTCCTACGTGGCAGCTCTTAGAGGCCTTTCCTCTATCATTCTCTTCTCTTATTAATTCACTATTCTTACCTCTTTTTTATTGGTTCATGTTATATTTTATTTTATTTTATTATATATTTTATTTTTCACTTTTAACTTTTCATTTATACCAAATTAGGGTTTCATTGTATGATTTCTATTTTAGTATTTTTATTAAAAATGGTGATTAGTCAGCAAATTGTATTTATTACTTTATTATAATCGGTAGGACCTTTTTTTATTTGAAGTGGAAAATAACACATTACTTTATTATTTTTTTACTACTTTTTTTTTTCGCAATTATTAGATTCCCCCTTTAAGTCTACTTTTTTTTGTGTGTGCAATTAATTAGATTCCCTTGAGAGAATGATTATTAGATTCCTCTTATATATATATATATATATATATATATATATATAGAGAGAGAGAGAGAGAGAGAAAGATTTCTAAATTATTAGCTCCAAACTTAAGACCTATCCTCTCCTCAAGTAGCTGTTGATTTTGTAGTAGTTGTGTGAAACCTATTTATTTAAATAACAGGAAATTTTGTTATTACTTAATGATGTCAGGATTCGGCGTCTTATGAATTTTATTTTATTTTATTTTTTTGTGGGGTAATGAATTGGATATTTAATGTTTTGAAAATGATGCTTTGCTTTGTCAAGAAACCAATTTTTGGAATCATTCTATTTTTCAAAATTATTTTGTAATTATTTGGGTTGTTGTCTATGAAGTGGGTCCATTCCGAGTTTCCGACGACCACAAGCCTGGCATAAGGTTAAATTTAGATTTAAATTATTGTAGTCCTTATAATTATTGATTGGAACAAATTAAATATGGAATATATCTGAATTTCGTATTGGCCGAAACCATAACGACTAATAGAGATAAAGGAGGGTTTTAACTATAATATTCCTATCTCATTTTGATCTAGGGTTAAGTTGAAATTAACCTATATCCAATATGGATTAAAATCAACTCTTGACCTTAAAGCTTAATTAACCCAACCTAAATCCATAATTATTTATCAAGTCGAGCTGGATTGTGCATTTTTTTGAGGGGGGGGTACAAGCTTTTTCTGAAAAATTAACCACTCGATCTCTTACTTCTTTCTCTTGAAGGGAAGAGAGATGCCACCTTGATTATAAGGCCAATAGTTGATTGTATTGTGCAAAATTAAGTAATATCTATGTAAAAGATTTATAACGTTGACGATAATTAAATGTAACTCTAGAATTCAATTTGCACGAGTCATGATGAATATTTCCCTTCCCTTCCCTTCAAAATAGTCCAAAGTAAATGCTGCAACCTTGAATTGAACCATTTTTTGGATTATTGATAATCTCATGTGTAGGGGTCAAGGGTGGCTCTTTTAACTTTTGTCAATGGCTTAATTAATTCAAGGGGTTATAGTCTTTATGGCGGAGGAAAAATTTATTTTTGATTGTTCGAAGCCATCTCTCTCCCACGCACAAGCCGCCTCTCTCATGTGAAATTTCTCATGAGAAAGTTGAGTGTAATTGATCAAGTAGTAAAATTATCGAAACTTATTTTTATGAGATGAAAGCATGATTTAGGGTCATTTAGCACATATGAAGACCCGACCAGTTAAGAATTTGAACTATTTTTATTTCATCATATTTGATAAGTTTACTTTAATGTAAATTTATTCAGTTTTGTACATAAAATAAAGCATGAATATTTTTTTTTTCCTTTCAAAACAACTATATATTGAAATTATATAGTAGTATAAGAGAGTGAAACAAATCTGATTTCATTTTCAAAATTCAAATAATCCTTGAATATCCAATTTGGCTCTGGCAATTTTCATTTTTTTTATTTAAATAAAAGAATATCCAAGTTGGGAAATTGACTTCAATGCATCTATTTTTTTTTTCCTCTAAAACCCTTCAACAACTCTATACATTCAACTTTCACACCTCAATCCTACCTGTAAGGGTTGTAAAGGTTGAATCTTCTAATGCACAACTAGGATATATATTGAGTATTGACAATGGATGAAAGTCAGACAATTGAACTCTTCACATGTATGTACTCTCTGACACTTTTTAAGCTATGATAAGGGTTTCAATAAAAGATTACAGTAATATTAAATTAATTATAAGGGTAACATACACTAAATTAATTTGTTAATGGCATGTATCCTCACATTTTCATAAAAAGAAATTAAATCTCATATTCGAGCACATAAGAGTGGATCAATATCTATTTATTGAGGGATTTTTGTTTTTTATTTTTTGCTCTAATGAGGGGATTTAGAGTAGGGATAAGTTTCTATTATTTGCCAAAATACAAAAAATTTTAAATTAATTTATTTAAAATTTAAATAATATTATGGAATAAAATAATTATTTTTTAAAGTTAAAAAATGCAACCAATTTCATTTCAAAAGGATTATATTTAATTCCCTTAGGTTGGTATTTATTGAAATCTAAGATAACTTCAATGGTGAGATCCATTTATTTGGATCCAAATCTTTCTTTGGGTTATACGAGTTTTACGCACTTTTATATATCTTGGGAAAAAAAATGGATCCTTCCAAAACTGGATCGAAATTTAAATTAAATTTTGCATCCAGTTATATATCCACCATTAGGCCATCTCTAATGGTGTATCCATATCTGTATCTATATTCATTTTTTTATATGAATAGCGCTTTTGATGTTGGAGTAGTGATCCAGTGATCCATATCCGTATCAAAAAATGGATATGCCATGTTACCATTTTCATTGCCACATTCTCATTTTCACTACTATGTCACCACTTTTCCCTATTTTATTTATATTATTTTATTAATAAATATTGTTATCATTATTTTTATAAATGGTGTTGAGCCAAAAAAAAAAAAAAAAAAACCAAAAAATTAAAAATAAATTATAAAAAAAAAAAGATTACAGGAGCTATGAAAGAGTACATAGGATCCTCCCTTCGTAGTCATAGTTGGCCACTTGGCCGGCTGCCCTTTAAAGAGTACATGGATTGGGGTCCTAATCCAAGGGCTATGATTAATTGCAGGAGCGGCAAGTGTCGTGATCGCTTTTAATGAAATTATGAAAGTGAAGGATACTGCTAAAGCGTGTGGTCCCTTCAAACTCTAGAACTTGGCTCTTCCAAAGGTCATTTTTAAAAGAGCAATATCCATATCCCAAATTAATTAATTTTTTTTTTTTTTTTTTAAATCCAAATCCCAAATTAAGGTTAAATTTAAGGATCATTTAAAAAAAAAAAATAAATAAAAAATTCTAACAACCATCCCATGTTCATTCTTAATTCTTCTTTTTTAAAACAAAGGTTATTTATCCATAAGTCTCTCACAGGCTTATGTAAGCATTTTACATAATTAGGTTCGGTGGAACTTTAATATAAAAAATAAATAATATAATTTGAAAATTTCAGAAACCTCATAATATAAAATTAGACCTTATTGCAAAAAAATCTAAAGTGATGGACTTTTGAATACTTTTCACTTAAAATAAAATCTTACAATTACACAAAACTATCCATTATTACCCACAAATCTTATAAATTTAATTTTTATGATAGTATTAAGAAAAAGGATATAAAACATTGGGAGAAAAGCAAAAACACATAGAATCATTCTCGAACTTCAAAAGATGGGTTTGTTATGTTACTTCTATCTTGAGTGTTAAAAGGAAAAATAACAGTTTGGTCACCTCAATTATCACCGATTTACTTTATAATTTAAAAATTGCAACACATTGACCCCCTATAATTTTGATTTGCGATACTTTCCACCCTTCTAATATTAGGCTTATTATTTTTTTATACTGTATCTATCCTAAATTGCTAATGTATCTACAAGTAAATTAGTGAAATTTCATGAATTTTTTTATAATATATTTTAATTTTTATGTCATTATACATTTTTTATTTGACAAAACAAACAGAATACAGTGAGACATACACACCATCTGGTGCTAATCCAGTTAGCGGCAGGGTTTGATATATGTATTGTATGATTAATATATGTTTTTTCTTTTCGATGATTATAATTTTGACATAATCACTGTAGAGCTCATAATATCCGAGAAGATATTATTGGTGTTTTTTTGTTTGTATATGTTCTTCAAAATTTCATTATTTACACCAAAAATAAAAAAAAAATAAAAAAAAAAATCAGCTGTAGAGGGTGGGAGGCAAGTCCAAGTCTGCGGTCAATTATCATGGAATTAACGTGGGTCGTAAGCAGGGGGCAACCGTGTCGCTTACGTCATCTCCCATTCTAGCGATGACCGTCACTGTCTCACTCTTATCCGCTCGCATATTTAGTATTACTTTTTTTGGTGAGTTTTCCGCTCTCAGCTTGCTCGGCGGTCAAGCCATTAAATTTTACTGTCCTATGCTCGCTCAAATTAGTAAATTACCATTATGCCCCCCTCCATAATTTACCAATTTATGGGTTAAGTTAATAATACACCAATATAATAAAATATATATCTCATACTTTTACAATTGAGAACACGAATTTTAGGATTTTTGCGTGAACCACAATTCTAACTATAATATTTTTCATACACCGTTAGCAAATAAATCAAGGATTTTTTATTATGGAATATAAGAAAATCTTTAATGGGATACTATATGAGCTGTCACTATCAAAATTTGATGTCGACACCTTAATAGCTTGCTCTAATTCAAATTTAATATATCAAATGACACTTACCACTTGCAACATACCATACTCTCTTAAAAAAATTTGGAAAATACTAAAATATAACATTATTGTATTGAATGTGTAGGTACTGCTTTTTAGCATTGATTTCACTTGGTATCGGGTGTCAAATTTTGACTTTGGCACAACAAATGACATGATTACATTGGGGATGCTCTAATAATATACTTATTTATACATCACATGTGTATAGGAGTTTCTTACAATTCTTTCTAAACTCAACTAATATAATTATCATTTTTTTCCGATAACAAAAATATCATATTGAAACTTGAAACAAATGTGTTTGAGTTAATGGAATAATGGATCAAAGCCGGTCCTTAGGGCAAGCCAAGTAAGTTGTTGCTTAAGGCCCCAAAATTTTGTTAAAAGATACGGCTCCCCTGACTCTTGTTTTATCAGCAACCAAACAAATCAAAATCAATTAAAATTTCCATATTTTCTTAGCTTCCAAACATCTAAAACTCAAGAAATCATATGATCTAAAATCCTAATTTATTTTCTTTCCTCCACATTTTCTAGCAACCAAACAACCCAAAAGCAAGAAAATGAAAAACAAGAACTTGAAAGAACTTTATTATTGTTGTTGTCTTTAGTTTTAGTATATATTTTAGTACTGATATATGCTAGCAAATTTTGTATAGAATTTAGCAACACAAAAAAAAAAAAAAACAATACCCTTTTTAAGGGTTCGTATAGGGCCTTCAAAATCTCAAGATTGGCCTTAGTGGATTATGTTGTAACTATATATAAATCCTTTTATCTAAAATTAAACTTATTTTTTGTGAAGTGCAACATGGTAATTTCAATATGAGGACACCGAAATTGTGTAATGGATATATATTAGTATAGATATAAATAACTTCACAATTAATATAATATTTTTCACATTAATATAATATATACGAAAAGATATAGAAAATATCATGTCTATTAATAAAAAAGAGGTTATCAAGGCATTACTCTTTTAGTATTTTTTATAAGAATTAAGGAATATTGATTCAATGTGTAATAAATTTGATTTAGGAGGTCCACTGCATTAGTTGAATCATGCCAAATAAATCATGAATTCATGATTAAATAATTTGATTAGTAGTAAGTAAGTAAATTCGATCACAAGTAAGGTTGCATTAAATGTCCTAATTTTATTGGAGCATTCTTAGCCTTTTTTACGAGGTTGTTACCTTAACATTTTCTAAAAAAAGAAATAAAAAAACATATACGGATTACGGAGTAATAACAGATATTTCCGTAAGAGGTTATAACTAATCCAGTAAAACGAATTAACCATCATTTTCCGTCCCGATACAAATCCCCTTATCCATTTACGCCTTGAAATCTTCGAAAATTTATTTAGTTATTAAAAACAAACTTAAAGGTCATTATAGTCATTTGATTCATTTCCTCCTTTATATGAGTCACCTTCCCCGTTGCTTTCGTCCTCCGTCCTTTGGGTTTGCAGCAGGCATTTCTCCCTTCTCTCCCTTCTATCACCCCTTTGGATCAACAAAATTTCCACTCAATTCTACGATAAAAAAGAAAAAAATCAGGCCAAATTCAATCAAAATTAGAGTTAGGGTCTTGTTCAATTCTCAGAATTTCATATATATATTCATATATATCAACAATTGATGAAACTCTGTTATTGAATTGGAGCTACTCAATCTAAGGTTTCGTCGAAACGATTCAATTTTTCGCTTCTACGGTATTGAAAGGATGATGATGAATTGAAGAATTTTGCTGCGGATTACGAGGAGGTGTCGTCGTCGTTGTTGTTGTGATTGGACGGTTGAGGTTATATGCTGGGGAATTGGAGGTACGGGAACGACGCCGTTGTCGTCGGCGGCGGAATGGATTGTCATGTGTGTGCGGCGGCAGGAGAGGTATTGGTCAGGTTGGCCGGCGGCGTAGGTCAGATCGGCGGTGCGTTCAGCCATGAGAGCGAGCATGACTTGGCTCTTATGGTGAGTGATTTCTTGGAGAATGGTAGTGGTGGGGCCGACTCTTGGTATAGCAGTGACAGCGATTCCGGCTTCTCTGATCTCGCTCACCTCGCCGAGAAAATTACGGTCATTTCTCTCTCTCTCTCTCTCTCTTTCTTTCTCGCTCTTGTTCTCTCCGCTTGTATATATCTATGTATGTATATGTGTATGTCTGTAGATGGCACGTCTTGTTCTTTCACTCCTAATCGTTTGTTTGGTTGCTGAGGAAACTGAGGAAAAGAAAAGAAAAGAAAATATGATTTTGAATTTATCTTTTTTTTTTCTTGTTTTGGTTTTTTACAATTGAAAAATTAACTAAACTTTGCCAATCAGTTAATTTTGAGTCTTTTTATATTCTTCGGTCTGAATTATGAGTACTTCAAGATTTAGAATTGCAATTTCGTGTATTTTCCCCCTATTTTCTCAGCAACCGAGCGGGTTTATTCTGCGCATATTCTTTTCTTATTACTGTACGTTTCATACTAGTGATGTTTTGGATGTGAGAGCTATGAAATTTCTAGCTTACTAGAGTGTTTAATGTTTCAATGGATCATTTGGTTAGTTTTTTAGTTTTATGCTTACTACAAATAGTGGTTGAATTAATTATCTTTCAAAAGCTCTTGGAAAATATGTTGGATAGAATCCTTGTACACACACACACACACACACACATCTATAAATCTATATTGGTTGTCTTCTTGAAGTTGTCAAATGTTAGATTCATTTAATTTGCAAGTTTATCTATGTTTATTATCTTCATCCTTGATTATAACAAGACGTATTTAGGTGGTGTTGTGCAGAGGCGCCATTGCTGGGTGGATAGCATTTGTCCATATACTGAAAATTGAGAGAAACCATAGATTAGAAGATAGAAGAAACCTTAGGATTTTCAATATTATGCAAGATACCCTTCAAGTCACATGGAAAGTCATATCTTCAAGATGAGGTTCACTTGCTCGTTATCCACAAAGGCTAATTTGCAAATATTCCAAAAAGAGGAACCTAAGGCCTTAAGTTGAACCCTGAAGGAATCCAAAGAATGTTCCATTTTCTGTTAATAAACTAATAAAGTCATAACTTTGATTTGTGGTTTGCATCATACGTCAAGACATAGTTTAGAAACAACTAGAAAAATCCTGGTGTTCTCGAATTCCATTGACTTGTGTAAGTTTGTGCATGTTTGGTCTCAATTAACCGTGTATAGATAAAATCCATATAGAACAAAGTCGCATGTTAATTAAATTTGAGCAGCTTCTGCATTGATAATTCATTGGTTTCCTCTTTAACAATGTTTGTAGTTTTTACTAGATCAGCAAGTGATGCAGCTTCAAATTTCCATTTGAAGCTGTATTTTTTTTAAATTTGCCTCCTGAAGCCTCGTTTTAAGAAGTTTCTTCGCAATCGTGGAGCCCTACCATTTCTTTGATGCTAGGTTGTGGCGTGGAAATTCAACTATTAACAAATTGGAGCACAATATTTATATCAAAAGATTATGACTGCAGTACAAGAACTTGAAGGGTTATTTTCTGTGACTTTTCACTTGATAGAGATGTCTTTAGAGAGCTTTAAGTAAATGTGGAGAACGTGATAAAGAATTTCTACTTCCCAGAGATACTGGAAATCAAGCAATATAATTTTACCTGGAGCACTTAGGAGTTTGCATACCCAAGTAGCACTCTTCCATTCATGAAGAAGAATACTTTGTCAGGAGCCATTTAATCTTCATGGGTAATGGATCCAACAAATACAAATTTTCGTGGCCTATTATCTGGTTTCACAAATGTTTTAAATTTTGGTTGATCAAGGAAGATGTTTGCAAGTTATTTAAAAAATTCCGTATATCTAGAGATTTAAAGAAATTTCTCTGCATCATACCATATTGAGTACACAAATTAATTTCAATGTGTAATTTGTATGACTTCTAAAACATGAAATCTGTGTATTCTATGTAGTGTTATTGAACAAATCCTTGGATTTTGAATCCACTACCACAATTGATTATGATTAGTTAAATTTTGAAATGTTGATTAGTTTGTAAATGCTCACAGTTTGCCAATTCTGTTGTTCCACAGTTATATAAGCACTCGGTGGATCAGTATGAGAGCGACTTGTTGTCAGTGGTTCATTCTCTTTTACTCTCTATTAAAGAGACAGACCTTCACTTTGTCAATTCAGCTCCATGTAATGCCAGCTGCATCAGGTTTTCTCTGGTACAGCTTCTGAGACTTTCTGGTTACGATGCAGCTGTCTGTTCATCCAGGTGGCAGGGTTGTGGCAATGTCCCTGGAGGTATGCTATTGAATTCATGAACCACTTATCTCTCTATTAACCACAAATTAACTAGAAACAGAATACTATCTCTCACCAGGAATGAACAGTAATTATTGTCTGAGTGCATATTATCAGGGTTGTTCTGAAGGATGTAGAGAAACCATACTCTGCTAAACCTAAATTGCATATATATTAGAGCTGGAACTTACGATCTGAAGGCGAAATTCGTTTCGCTGTGATGATCTTAACTGCAAGTTATATGTGCATTTTTTGGGCCCTCGAAACATTTTTCCTGCATTTTGCGGACCATTTACCACAATTTATTGCATCCAGAAGAAAGTGGAGTGATAGGGTTATAGAGTTGGAAGTTGGAACCATTTCATCTAATCAGTGTTTGTCTAGCAATGTTCATTGTTACATCGTGTCTGTGATGGGACAGCATTCCATAAGGCCTGTTTTGTCTTGTGTTGGGAGTTCCTCTCATATTTTACTGGAAAAGAAAGTTGTTTTGACATCAACCATTTCTGACAATTTTTTTCTACTATGTCTTATGCAGGGGACCATGAATATATTGATGTGGTTAAATACAAGGATAGTGGTAGCTCTGAGCGTATGATCATTGATCTTGACTTCCAAAGTCACTTTGAAATAGCTAGAGCTGTTGAATCTTATGATAGAATATTGAATTCTCTTCCGGTTGTTTATGTGGGCTCCTTGGCAAAACTGAAACAGTTCCTTCAAGTTATGGTTGATGCTGCTAGATCTTCCCTCAAGCAGAACTCAATGCCTCTTCCTCCATGGAGATCACTCGCTTATTTGCAAGCGAAGTGGCACTCTCCTTACCAGAGACAATTTAATCCAGATGAACAGAGTATAAGCAGCGCCATTTTTTCCAGCCATAACCAGTGCAATGGACATTTGAAGAGGCTGCAGTCTTCTCTCCAATCTGAAATCGAAGCAGAGCAACTGTTGAAGCGCATAAACAACGATAATAACCGGCGGCTGAAACTTGAGAGGCGGAGGCACTCTTCCTTCAGAACCCATTGAGAGGGTGTACAGCTTTTGACCAGAGGAGATGAGAGATCATTTTTTTTCGGGACTATAAATAAATGTGAACCAGAAAGAAGGGCTGGTTCATTTAGAGGACATCAATAGAAAATAACAAGCCATTTATGGTGGTCATATTTTTTTTTTTTTGTTTTTCATCTCCATTTTGGGGAGCCATACGAGTTATTTTCATTTTTGTGCACCTGCAGAAAGCAGGGTATCGGGTTTTCGGACTGCTGCAGATACTCACCATCGCTAACAGCTTCTTCAGCCGGTACTTGCTTGACCCTGGGCTATCATTCTATAGATTGTATTTGTTTTTGGTTTTTTCAGTATTGTCTAGAATGTTCCTTGCCTCTTATTTGTTGGGCCTAGGAAATTTTCCACCTATGTCTTATATTAATTTTACCCTTTTCAATATATCTTTCCCCTTTAAATGCCGATCGAGTTGCTTATTTTCTCCAACACAATAGGTTGTTTGGATGATGTTAAAATTTTCTCTTCAATAATAAAGTTGATGATGTTGCTGTTGTTTTAAGCTTATACTGCTGTCCGGTTTCTGGCGACTTTTGGTTAATTTGGTCTGCTGCTGTATTGAATCGAATGCAGATATTTTTTTTTTATTCCATATTTAAACATTTTAATTTATAAATTTTTATTTTAGTTTTTCGTAACTTTGAATTTGCTTGAAATTATTTCATGCTTATTATAATTTATTCAGGATTAAATAGTCCAAATAGATTTTAGGATGGAATCAAGTGAACATGATTAAGTTAAATCCAGATGGATTTAGGCTGGACCGACCTGGAAGTTGTCGGGAGGGTTAATTAGCTGTTTATTTATTTAGATTGATTTCCTTTTGGCGATTGATTAGCTGGCGAGTGTCCGAAGGAAAACACTCAAAACCTTTTATGGGCTTTCTCGGAGATAAGTTTTGGGGCTTTATTTAGATTTCAAAAAAGTAGGTGATATTTTGAATTCTGATGGTCATCCAGAAAAAAGTGGCAATTTCCTAATTTGGTCACCCTGATCAGCCTACTATGGTTCTCTGCACCAAAATAGGGAAGATCTATTCACTTTGCACTCTATTGTACTCAGGAGAGCCTAGAATTTTGGCCATTAATTGAGTTGAACCTTTGACCCCCTAAATCATCTTTTGAATTAATTTTGCTGTGTCTCCGCTTATCCATAATTGAGTTGCCGTTCTAACCATTTTTTTCAAATAATAAAATTTTCATAGCAGAAATTAGGTGTCTAACTTTAGTCAAAATCAATTTTAAAAGCCATAATTTATTATGATTTTAAGACTTTAAAGTTTAAATAGATATTTTTAATTTTAAAAATAAAGATAATTCAAATCTAATTATTTTCTCCTACAAACAAATGATTGTTTATGCTTGAGGCATGTATATAAAATCTCATCGATCTCCTTGCTCGCCATTGCCATAAGTAGTTAAATACATAAAATAACTATTTAATATGCTTCCTCTACCATACTACAGTTCCTTTATGATCGAGAGAGAGAGAGATTGGGGACATAATTGTTGGTCTTCTTAGGTACACTTAAAGAAGTGGAAGGTTCAAGGTTTGACTCAATTAACTTATCACATTTTCCTTAGCATTAATCCATGTAAAGAAGTTCGACTCAACCAAACACTGGGTTATAAAATGTTGGGTGTATGTGCAAGTGTTCATGCATCACATATAGTACATATACAATTAATAGATATCGGGTAATGAAGGTCACTAACCTTAATGCGGAATAAACCCGATGCGGATGCCAACGTCCTGTCGTTACGAGCCTCTGTGCACGTTCCTCTGATCCTCGCAGTCTAGAGTATAACCACAACGAGTTATACCCAATCCGTTCACGAACCCACGTCTAAGGAGAGCTCCAATGGTGATTCTCAAGAGAGAGTTCTAGTGAGAGAGTGAGAGAGAGTAATAGGAGGGGAGAAGTCACACGTGTGTTCTCCAAACAGATGTTGCTCCCTTATAATAGTAAGGGAGTTGTAGTTCAAATATGAGACTTATCCCATATCCCATTCTAATAGGATTAGAGTCTACCTGATAAGGGACTTATCCCTATCATCAATAAGATTAGAGCCTGATTTGAATAAGGGATTTATCCCTATCCCATCCAAATGGGAATTTAAATCAGGTTGGACCTCCCGCCCACAATGGACGGATATGGATTGGGCCAAAGCCCATCCCAAAAGTCGAACATAAAATTTTGAGTATTAATCGAGGTGGAATGGCCGGTGATTTTGTTTGTATTTGGGCCAGAATTTTTTTGGCCAACGGTACACATTAATAGATTAGAGATTAGTTGTCAGCAGCATTGGTTATAATTAACCAGCCACAAATATTTGGATACCTCATTTGGAAAAAGAAATAAGAGTGAGAAATGTTGGGGCCCATAGGATGGTAAATGATTGCCTACTACAATTTCATTTCGGTTGTGCTGCCATTTTCAATCTGGTCTCCTATTACAGATTTTTTTATTATATATATATATTTCAGAAGTTATGCATAAGTAGAATTAATGGTTAGTCGTTAAAAGTGAGGGATAACAAAAGGGCTAAGAAAATTATTCATGAAGAATGTAACCTGGAATTTCATCCTATAAAAGGAAAGATATGAACGATTGAGCCAAAAAAACAAAGCCATAAAAAGCATTACCGCCCATCCATCTTTGCAAGAGCATCAACACATTTGTTTTTCTCCCAGTAAACATGCTGCATTTTCACCTCTCGATTTGAAGCATCCCGCAAATATTCTTCAGACATACTTTACTAGATGAGTTAATGAATAGGTTTTGACACACACACACATATATATATATATATGCTATATATCGCTACAAGATATCACTGTGGGAAGAAAATATTGTGAATTTTAAAAATTATTCTATCGATGATTTTTCAAAACCATTCTTATTTTTACTTTGCAGCAATATTTGGGAGCGCACATATCTATACAGTGCGCCAACCCAAAAATAGAGCAATCCCAGCAACCCATTTTCACAATCTTTCTGAAAACTTTAAAGTAAAATTAACTAACCAACCACACATTCATTTAAAACCATAAAACATCCATGGTGCATGAACTGAAAATATTCAAGTTCGATCAGTCTCGAAAAGCCAAATTAACCACACATGCAGCAAAAGAAAAACAACTAAAACAACTTGAAAATCTATGGAAACAAAATATATATATACGTTGTTCTTATTCAAGATGATCAAGTTCTTCATCACGACCTGAAGCATTAGAGTTTTCCTGCAAATAGCAAGGTACAGATATTAATGATTTTTTGATGACTTGAAGAGCGAGAGAAATATTGGCTAAAGTTGCTTCCTAACTTTTACTAAAATCACTTTTAGTATGAAAATTTTGATATATGAAGAGATGATTAATTTAGACATAATCCTAAAGAAATATGTGAAAAAATAGTTCTCCAAAAATAATTTTAGGCAAAACTAATCCAAATAGCAAACTTATGATCGATTTTAACGCAACTGCTGAGAGATTTTAAAACCATAATACATGCACAAAAGGGGGACATAATAGGAAATAAGTTGAAAGAGCAGGGAGAATGAAGAAATAGTGTGATACGAACGTACCCTCTCATTTAAATGTCAAGAACCACGACGCCCAGTGCATCCCAAGCATTCAAAACCTCCTGCCTTGTTCTGTAGATACATCCATCAGGGTCGTAGTAGTACTGCACCACAATATTAATACCAATTTATATATATATACACAATATATACAAGGCCCAACACCCAAGAACATCGATTCCAGCCATCATGCTCTATTAAACAGTTTAAACTTGAGCTTAAATCTGGTAGACTATTATATATATACCCAAAACTTTGTCATGCAATGAGAGAGAGAGAGAGAGAGAGAGAGAGAGAGAGAGAGAGTTCACAAACATACCCGGATAAATCTATAACCAATTAGTATTCTTGCCAAGGAAAAACTCACTATTGAATGCAATATGAAAAGTGCAAACTAAATGTAATTAAAACATAAAGGATTTTGGTAAGACGTATAGGTGAACAGATTATTGTAGAGGTTCTAAGAGGCCGGCGAGAGATTAATTATAAATTAAGGAATGGCATGGGATTTGAATGTGGAAGGGAGAGGGATGGAAGAGTCAATAAGATTGTGGTTTTGAGGACGAGATATTCGGACCGATAAGAAGAATATATAAGGAAAAATGAAAGAGGCATCAACCAACACAGCGGCAAAATCAAAATCATTTTCACGATGATATCATTATTAGGCGAAGAGGATAAGGAGACGACAATGGCATATCATCATTGACATGAAATTAATTAAGTTATAAATGGAATATGTCTTACAATGGGCAGTGGTTTATTTTAATTATCTACCAAATGAACATGCATGTGTTTATTTGTACAACAGGATATAAAGACAATGGCTTACCAAGCTACACATCAGACAAGCTACATGGGAGGGTGAGGGGGAAAGGGGACTATTATCGAAACAAGAGTTTCGATCTCTAGAGAATTAAGGCATATTTTTTGAATTCCATTCACTCCCATAGATTTTCTTCTGATATATTCTTAAATCAATCACGTATACACCACCAAACTCTTCTTCTTCCTTTTTTTTTTTTTTTTTTTTTTTTTTTTTTTTTTGGTGAACTCTCAAGTTCATAAGATTTCTTGTTAAATATCGATCAATGCAGACATGCAATGAAATCAATCAACCTCGCTCAAGCAACAAACTACCTAGAAGACCAAGAAATCAATCAACCTCAGCATTGGAATAAATATCAACAAACTATATAGATTTTCATTGCTTTTAATCCTTCTTCTACAACCAAACAAGCATAAAATAATATATATCAAGTTACTGAGTTCTACTAGTCTCTTTTTTTTCTTTTTTCCTTCTGTTTCCCCATAAATTTCATACAAAAATGCTAAACGTACAATAAATATTATGTATATCACCCTTTTTTGCCCAATTTAAAATATAATTTCATATTGTATGAATTGTTATTCATTCAACAACCTCATCATTCTTCTTTTCATCCAGATCTGCCTTTCTTCTTTTAAGCTATATATCTTCTTTTTTTCCCTTCTTTCTTGTTACATTTTTCTTTTTGATTTTAAATTTTTTTCCTTTTTGAGTTGGGCCATGCCACGAAAGTGTCCGAATTTGAGCTAGGCACCTTTCCTTTAGCCATACTTTTCCTTTCCATAGCTAAAATTTAGGGTTTAGGTTGTGTCTAAAAAACCTTTTTTTTTTTTTAATTTTTTACATTCTAAGGAGTGTTTTGCAAACTTAAGAACCTGGCCAGCTGAGGATATAAGCCTATCTGATTTTTATTTAGTACTGTTTGGTGAGTGCATTTTTTCTGTAGATCAGTTCAATTTTGTCGAGAAAATAAGGCATAAACACAGTTTTTTTCAAACCAATTGTAAGGTGGTTTACATAAAAACCATATAATAGAAAAAGATCAGAACTAGCCAGATCCAGTTTTCAAAGTTCCCAAACAGGCCCGATCTAGATAATAATTCAGTTATATCGTAAAATTTTCTTGGACTCTAAAAATGTGAGTGAATGGTGCTATTAGTTTTTAAATCATTTACATCCACAAATATCTAAAAAAGAAAAATGCTAATTAAATATCTCAAAAAAATTATTCCAAATGATGTGACGGATGATTTTTTTTTCTTTTTTTAGCAATCTCTTTCCTTGATGACAGATCAAGAGCTTGGATTTATTTGTAATACTATTTTAGAAAAAAAAAAAAAAAAAAATTTTATAAGTTTTATTAATTTTTTTAATAAACTTTTTATATTTTTTTTTTTTTTTTTTTTTTTTTATTAAAAAAACACACTTTCAGCCAAAAACCAACATGCAGCCCTAATAACATACACCACATCAAGAGTCAAAATGAGTTAAAACACAAGCAAAGAAAGAAGCTAAAAAAAGAAAAAGAAATGAGAATAAGACTTGAAACCGAAAACAATATATGAAGGTAAGAAGTGAGAGAAATGCAATAATATTATACCCTGTAGACCCTTCCAGATCCGACAGTTCGCTCCTCAGCAAGCCATCCAGGCAGCAGCCAACTGTAGCCGGCGGAGGTGTGGTCACGAATAATAGAAGTAGTGCCTTTGCTTACCCCTCTACCCTTGCGCCGTTTCTTTTGCTGCTTCTGCATGTTGCGCAGTGCAACTTGGGTCATTTCCGACATTTTCACAGATTCTGCACTGTTAGAGTATGAGTTCACTTCCTCATCACTACTTCCTTCTCTTATGTGTCTAGAGTTCCCTTGCTCACCTCTTTTTTCCCTGTTTGCCATCACTCAAAGAGAGAGAGAGAGAGAGAGAGAGAGAGATGTAGAGAGAGAGTGAGAGAGAGAGGTGTTTGAAGGTAGGCAGTACCGCAGTACTATACGTTAGAGATGGTTGTGCAAGAGACAGTGTATATAGTGGTTTTGAAGCCTGCTGGTTCGAGAAGTTTACGAGGACTAGTGTTTCATGGATGGTATTGTAATATTGTCCATGCTTATCCATCTTCTATTTTGTTTTCCTATCTGTACCATGCATTTTCTTGATTCTTTTCAATTATACCCTTAGTTCTATAATATAACTCTAAATTAGCCCAACATGGTATATATAGAACAATTGTACTTTATGGTTCATATTTTGAATTTTTTTTTCTTTCTGAAATTGACATTGTCATGTTACTAGCTTGTTGTTGGTGTTTCAGAATTTTTTTTTATGATTTAACGTTGTGGTGCATGTTAGTTGACAATGTTAGTTACGTGATTAATTACGTGGCGTTTATATGCTATGAGCAATGAAGAAGCATTTTGAAATTAAATACATTGCGTCATTTGTCAAATCAGGTTTACTTCCACGTGTTATTTCATTTTAAAGAAATCAACATGTTTCGATATTTAAATTTGGCGTCTTTCTAGATGCTTCCGTACATGCCGGAAGAAACAACTAACTACCTAATACAAAATGTACAACCGATCAATTTATCGTTAACTAACGGAATTGAGAATTTCACCAATAGATTCCAAGATACGAAATACACGTGTAATACCTATTTTTATTTTGTGTACATAGTATATTGTTATAATTTAATTTCTTTTCTCAACTACCGATGCATCTCAATTTTCTTTTATAATTTTTATTTTTATTATTTATTATTATTTATTTATTTTATTTTTTTTGGCAAGAGGGCATATAAAAGATACAAGTAAAAAAATATTTGAATAATAAAGGGTGTGGTATGAAAATAAAAATAAAAATAAGTAGTGGAAAAAAGTTAATACAGAGAAAAAGCATGGGTAACTTAGTGCAAAAACGCAATTACTGAAAACTTAATGCCATTACCGACTTAACATATACACCCAAATCCAGGTAGATTTTATTTGTCGTCATCCCTCTCAATTTGTGTGCAGAACCGTCAGTTTCAACAAGGATGGTGATAATGTGAAACGCTGCACTATCGAATCCTATGTTGCCTAGCTATTTAATCAGCTTTCGATGCACTTTCAATTGTTTTGGACCGTTGGATTAGTTCAAACTAAAAGATTGACTGGCGACAACAACGAGGTTTCAGGTGTAAGAGCAAAGAAGGCAAGAAACATTGCCACGGCAATTTTTGTTATTTCCACTTCCTTTACATATATCCAAATTAGGCAATTTGTTGAATGGCCATTCAAATAGCATTGACGTGTCCGAACATTAATATGGTAATAATCTCAGTCGGCATCCCATTACTAGAAATTAAGGGAGTGTTTGGCAAACTTAAGAATCTGACCACCAGTTGAAGATAAATCTGTCAAATTTTTATTTAGTACTCTTTGATAAGTGAATTTTTTTTAGATTAGTTCAATTCTATCTATAAAATAAGGCATAAAAACCATATAACATAAAAAAATTAGAATTGACCAGACCCAGTTTTTGAAGTTTCCAAATAGGCCCTAAAGCTCACTCCTAGCTAGCTAGCTAGGAATGGGAATATTCATGCGAACAAATGTGGTCTTAAGGGATTGTTTGGCTATAGTTTTTATTTTCACATTTCAAAAGCAGAAAGCATGCTCTTTTTATTCTTCTGTCACACATTATTGAATTGAAGAACCTCAATTGTGACAATTTAATTCACTGACCAACTCTTTTGTCAAGTTCCAATTTTACAAATAAAATGTTGCCACAAAATCAATTGAAGTGAATGTCAGGTGTAATGTGTTTTCCTACGTAGTGTAGCATGATATGGCCATTTCATGTACAAGTGCCATACTGTGTGGCACTGTACACTTCGAGAGAGAGAGAGAGAGAGAGAGAGAGAGAGAGAGATCCATCTTGAAATATAAGGGAGCATATATATCAAATAATTTACACCATCTTATGTTAATTTTGGAAACTATATCCATATATGTCGAGTCCAGTTGTATCTGTGGGAGCCATTACACCTTTGGACCCCGTTGCAAAATCTAGTAAATCAATAAGAGAGCCAAACAAGGTCGAACTCTATCTTTTCATCATTGGTCTCATCATGTAAGCCCCACAAACATCTATCTCCTCAACTTTTTCTATAGAAAGTAAGCCTGGTAAACAGGGCGGAACCAGGATTTTGTCTTAGGGGGTGCCAAAACATTAAAGACAAAAATTCAAAGTTGAAACATAGAGTGAGCGACTTTAACTTAAGTGTGAAAGTTTTTAACCGGCATTTTTTGTGGACTCAAGTGTTTAACTTTGTTTGATATAATATGTAAATACAAAAAAAAAAAAAGAAAAAAAAAAGCAAATAAATTGGAAGACATTTACTATCCTTAGAAAAGCTTTTCAATAGCCTTTCCAAGCTTTTGTGCAGGTAGGATGCAACAGGTGAGGGGGTGCCATTTGGGTTTTCTTTCACTATTTTGCATATAAATACTTATATAGTAATAGATATAACATATACAATATAGGAAAATCTGAAAAGTTGGGGGTGCCTTGGCCCACCTAGTTACCTTTGGCTCCGCCCCTGCTGGTAAAGACAAGAGACTAGCTAGGTATGTTTGCTCAAGTCCTTTCTCTAACATACCCTAGCACAATAAGGCAAGCAACCACTATATTTGGACTGAAAAGGAGAGAGCTTGGACAGCCCCCCATACTTCACCGGAGTATGGGGCACCTCGTCTAGGTAAGTCGGTAACACTCCATCCCACAAAGAGTACCGTAAAACACTCCAACAAGAGATAAGTTTCACTTTACATAGGGAAATTCCTAACTTCTATTAATATGAAATTCGTTCTCTCTCCTAAAACACTTATTTTCAGTTATTCTATTTTGCTAATGATTGACTTTGGTATCAGAACTTTCTTAAGCAGGCTCTACATCAAGACTCAGCTACGTTCCCTGCTCTGGAGCTGGGGATTCAGGTTAGGGGCGGATCCAGGAATTTCATTCAGGGTGTGCACCTTTTGTATTTTGATTTCAAACTTTAATATATATAATACAAAAAAAGGCCAAAAGCCAAAATACATTGTTTATATAAACAAAAAGTAACAAACAAGAGGCTTATCATAAGGATTTAAAACGTAGATAAGGATTTAAAACAAAAATGAGGGTGGGACACTTTAGCAAATCTATATTATTTGAATTTATATATACCTACTATTTTTTTTTTTTTTTAAATTTGAGGGTGGGCACGTGCCCACCCTGGTCATACACTGGATCCGCCAGTGATTCAGGTAATTCAGCTACGAGTTCAAATGATTTAGCTACACAACCAGAGAAATGGAGGAAGAGAAGAGATTTATCCTTATTTATATAGTACAGAACACACCATGCATGAAAAAATGACTAATTTTTCTTTTTCTTTTTTGTAACTAATAGTCCATTTAGATAAATTAGTGCTTTTTATTTCTTATTTTTAAAAGAAAATAAGTGAATTTTTTTAGACACCATTTGAATTTGTTTTTTATAAGTACTTATTTGCTTTTTTAAAAATTTGCAATATGTACTTATTTACTTTTTAGGCACCGTTTGGATTTATTTTTTATAAGTATTTATTTGCTTTTTTAAAAATTTGCAATATGTAATTTTTTAGAAAAATTTTAAAAAAGCAAATAAGTACTTATAAAAAATAAATCCGAATGGTGCCTTAATAAAATTTTATAGTATAAAATATTGATAGGTATTTTTAAAAGTTTGAGGTTAATTACTAAAAATTTAAACTGCCTTATCAAGGTTGGTTCACCAAAGGTCTTGGTTATGCAAATTGGGCTTATTTAAATTTTAGATGTTGGTTAAAGTAGAATAAAATGCATTGGGCCCGATCCAGGGAGTCCGGTTTTGCTCCTCAGCCATAAAAACCGACCAGGCCTGTTAAGGGTGATTGAGATCGCAACACGTCAACTGGTACCATGATCCAATGGCATAAAGCAATTAGGTCATGAAACGACGCAATAGACTTGCGTTTTGGCCGGCCAGCACCACGCCTAACGGCGTTATTTATTTATTTTTCATACCATCCATCATCATGAGTTGGCAGATCGAGAAGGCGATTCTTTGAAGATGACAATCTCCTTTGCATTTGGGTGCTTGTAGCCCTAATCGCCACCATAGGCGATTCTCTGAAGCAGACAATCTCCTTCGTATATGATCTCAAGCCAGATCGCGATAAGAACATACCACCATAGACAAATTTCTACTCTTTTCTACAATAAACACATCCCAAATCACATTTTTAATACACAGTATTAAGAACATACCACCTTCTCAATCAATCAAGATCACAGTATGCAAAATAAAAACAAATCCATTTTAGCTTCTCTAGAGACTCTTTGATTTTGATATGAAACTTCAGCATCAGCACTTGCTTTTGTACGAGGAAACCCAAATTTGGAGCAAATTCTAGAGACTATAATTCTCTTCTTTCAATCTCTCAAATTTGTTGCCCTCAAATCTCTCGTTGAATCCCTAACAACAAATACATGCATAAAACCCTAACTCGTCTTAGGGCTAAAGGCGCAACCCTTCCGAGTACAAAGAAGCTCCTGAAGATACGTGAGTGGCTCGGTTAGTGCAAAAGAAATTTCACGCCGTTAATGGCTTCTTTAAGCCTCCAAAACGACATTGTTAGGCACGTTTTACTCCACACACAATATGAGCCGTTGGATGGCATCTTCGCATGACGTGTCTCAATTGTGTTCACCTTAGCAGGCCTGCTCGATTTTTATGGTTGAGCAGCAAAACCGGACTCCGATCCGGGCCGGGGGAACAATTGTTTTTTGCCATGTTTTGGACTTTGGGCCTTAAAGCTTGGAGGGCAAGAAGATTGGGCCTTGTTATTGCAACCCCTCCTAACTATTAGCCCACCCCAACCATTTGTGATTTTTTACCATTTTATGAAAAAATACATTATTTTTAAGAAAACTAGCCATGCTATCCACTAGAAAACATCATTTTGAACAACTTTGTAGAAGAAAGTTTTTCCAAAATCTATCATTTAAGTAGACTTTTTGGCATTTTTTACGAAATATTCTGTAAAAATAATAAATGGTCAAAAAGTCTATTTAAATGATAGTTTTTGGAAAAACTTTCTTCTACAAAGTTGTTCAAAATGATGTTTTCTAGTGCATAGAGTGGCTAGTTTTCTTAAAAACAATATATTTTTTCATAAAACGGTAAAAAATCACAAATAATTGGGGTGGACTAATAGTTGGGAGGGAGGGTTGCAATAACAAGGCCCAAGAAGATTTTGTATACTTAACTTAAGGAGTGCTCCTAATTGTCCCAACACTTGGGTCCAACTCCATGTTCTAATGCATGCGTCCTGTATTAGCCCATTAAAACAAATAATTAAGAGAGAAATAGAAGCAAACTTCATGTGAGAGAGTAGAACCAATGAACCATGGCATCATCCAATTAAGAAATTCAGGTGCTGAACTAGATCAGCGGTTATCATAAATAATAGAAAGCGGATAGAAGTCGTGGTATTCGTAAATTGTTTGTCATGAAAATGAAGGTTAATTTGATAATGCTGAATTCATTATTGTGGTACATACTGCAAATGCGGTACACAATCTCAGCCGTCTATGGCACATACGTGCACGTCACGCGATACGCGTACATGCTACATACGGTTGAAATTGTGTACCACAAGTAATCATTCCTCTTGATAATGAATCAATTTTTCTTTTGTTCAATATAGGCTAAAAGTTCTAGCTTTTCACTTATATTAGACAAAAATACCCAACATAAATAAAAAACTTTTACTCTAAATTATCAATGGGTCTTAACCTAAATAATTCTGAGTAGGGTGGATGTATAGGGTAAGTACTTAGACTCTTGACCCACCCTTGTAACCTTAAAAAAAATAAAAAAATAAAAAAACCTTGATTTTATGAGAATAGTCCGATCTTAGTAATCCGATTACAATGCAAATCCAATTTATTCGTTAATAGAGAACCCTAACGATTAAACAATTTCTTATTCAAAGGGGGTGTTTGGGAAACCCAAGAACCAGGCTTCGTGGGTATAAGATGGGTCCAAATGTTTTGAACTGTGTTTGGTAAGTTCAGAACCAGTTCCTTCTTGTTTTAAATTTGGCACAAAATGAGGTTAGAGCTGCTCCAAGTACCCCCATGGTTTTCAAAAAAACCAGATAAGAAAAAGTATTGGCTCGACAGCCTCGACTTCATCTTCTTCTCTGTTACTACTGTATAGCCACAGCCGCCTCCGCTACAACTGCCTCCTTCTTCTTCTCCGTCGATATTGCATCATAGCCACTGTGTAAGCCGCCACAGCCTCCTTCTCCGCTACTGCTCCATACTAGCTGCCGTTGCCGTTGAGCCTCCGCCTATAGGCGAAGGGATGAAAGCCCGACGACCAGACCACAAGCACCTCCTGCTATGACTGACCTGCGCCCTTCTCAGTTTCGACAGCTCTTCTTCTTTGGTGAGTTAAAGTCCTTCTCAGTTCCGACAGCTCTAGAAGAGGGGCTTGGGTTTCGGGTCTGTTATGGGAATTGGGGATTTGTGACTTTGGTTTTTTATTTGCAAAAAATTTAAATTTGATGGGAATTTTTGGTTTTGATGCTTCATCCATATACTGTACACTTCAAATTTTCTTGAATTTTGCTTCAGATTCTTCTTTTATGTTAGAACTGAATTTTTGACAAACAACTATAAATTTAAAACCATTCAAGTATTGTAAAAGTAAGAAGAATAGAATAAAAGAGATAGGAGAAGAAA
>JAESVK010000377.1:2886861-2915118 GCA_017140935.1 Hamamelis virginiana | reverse complement strand
AACAATAAAACTTCTAGTTTTTATTTTTAATCACTCTCTTGCTTCAGGAAGAGAGGATTTTTCATGACTAGTATAAAAAATTAAAAGACTACAATTATTCTTGAAAAAAAATACCATAGTAAAAATATATATACTCACCAAACGTTCTTCATTACCTTAAAACAATTTGGCTAGAAACTCGTGCTTGGTTAGAACCTCGTGCTGATAACGTATTGTAAAAGTAAGAAGAATAGAATAAAAGAGATAGGAGAAGAAAATTGTGTCTTGCATCTTACTTATTCAAGGGGCCTAAGTCCTCCTTTTATAGGCTTACAAGTTGCAAGACAAGCTTGTCCTAGAAGCAAGCTTATCCTAGAAGCTTTGCCAGACAAGCTTGTCCTAGAAGTTTTAAGCAAGCTTATCCAAGAAGATGGGTGGTCATCCACCAAATTTACAATATCAAGTATAATATGGCTAGAAATAAACGAAACGGTTGAAAATGGTTCTGAACCAGATTTTAGTTTCCCAAACAGGCCCAAAATCATTTCTGGACTGATTAATAAAAACACCCGAAATAGCTCTAAGTTGAGCAGAATAATAGATAAAAATTACATAATCACGTGGCACCTTACAGCACACACCATCCTTTACAGTACCGCGTAAGACGCTGGAACACTCAATCTTTAATTTCCACAAAGAACATAAAGTCTATGCGCGATACGCGCCAACACGACCCAGATTTAGCTTTCAGGCTACTTGTGGTGAAAAGCAATGGTCGGCAATCCTAGTGATAAACAGAACCAAGCACAATTTTAGCGCGTAAAACTGGATCAGATTTCGAAATTCTCATTCAATGGGCGCAACGTACAACTCCTCTCAGCTTCCACTCTCTTTCATTATCTCTCGTATATAATACGGAGTAAATCACTTTTATCTGTCTTTCTTTCACAATTTCCACAACGTATTCCTTACAAAAATGGCAACACCCCATAAACAATATTCGCAACACCATCTCATGATCATCATCTCTACTCTCCTCCTTCAACTCTTCACCTCTGCAAATGCAATCGGCGTCAACTACGGCACCTTAGGCAACAACCTCCCACCTCCACCACAAGTCGCCGCATTCCTCAAATCCCACACAATCATAGACAGAATCAAAATCTTCGACACAAATCCCGACATCCTACGCGCCTTCGCTAACTCCAACATCCGCGTAACGGTCACCGTCGTCAACGGCGACATTCCATCTCTCACCAAGCTCCCCTCAGCTCGTTCATGGGTTTCCACTCACATTCTCCCATTTCACCCACAAACCCTAATCTCTCATATCGCCGTCGGTAACGAAATCATGGCCACTCTCGATAAATTCCTCATTGCTGAACTCGTTCCCGCCATGAAAACTCTACATAAAGCTCTCCAACTCGCCGGGTTAACTCAAATTCAGGTCTCAACACCTCACTCGCTCGGTATTTTGTCACTCTCCGAGCCACCGAGTTCCGGCCGGTTCCGACGTGGCTACGATAAAACTATTTTTGCACCGATGCTCCAGTTTTTGCGGGAAACCAAATCGCCTTTTATGGTTAACCCATACCCGTATTTTGGGTTTTCTGCGAAGACGTTGAACTACGCTTTGTTTAAACCGAATCGGGGGATTCATGATAAAGTTACCGGGATTACGTACACCAATATGTTTGATGCAATGTTGGATGCTGTTTATACGGCGATGAAGACTTTGGGGTATGGTGACGTGGAGATTAGTGTGATGGAGACTGGATGGCCGTCTCTCGGTGACCCAAACTCGCCGGATTGTAATGTGGCGAACGCCGCTTCTTATAATGGGAACTTGTTGAAGCATGTTAGTTCTAAGAAGGGAACGCCGTTAATGCCCAACCGGCGGTTCGAGACTTTTATTTTCTCGTTGTTTAATGAGAATCTTAAGCCCGGTCCGACTGCTGAGAGGAATTTCGGGTTGTTTAATCCGGATCTGACTCCGGTTTATGATATCGGGATTATGCGTGGTGGTAAGGTATGTGACCCTTTTTTGTTTACCATATATTTGGATTTGTGCTTCAAAAATCACTGAAAATGGGTGGTCCCTACCCTACCATACAGATCCAAATCCTTGATTTGTGAAATTTCACAAAATCATAGATCTATATGGTAGGGTAGGGCCTCCCACTAATTTAGTGGATCTTTAATCCAAAAGTGGATAGTTTAGTGGTTAAACAAGTAGGGCTAAGGGCGTACCATGTTCCTCCTACGGAGTTCGACTCCCACTAACTACTAATATCTGGAACCACGGACCGCAAGGCTTAAGGCTTGATTGGAAAGCTTTATTCAAAGTGCAGGATTTAATCTGGTGTGTGCAAGCTGATCCAGTATAGCCAAAAAAAAAAAAAAGGAAGTTTACTGATTATGTGACCCTAATTGACCACATTGTCTTTGGTGCTCTCACCATCACCTAATTCTCATGGACTTTGGTACATCATGAAGGGGCTTGGCTCTCATAATTGGTCCATGCCAACACTATGGCCAGCTAAACCCAGTGATTTTGAAGCTTTGATTTTGACAAGATGGATAATTTTGAAAATTTATACAGAATAGTATTTGTTAAATTAGCAATACTTAGTAGAAATGGGTAGCATTTTTTTTCATATCATATTACTAAAGGGCTGAGGATAGGCGTATGAAAAATTTATTATAATTTTGATTGGATATATCTTGTCGTTTCAATCTGTTAATTAATTACATGATTTTCAGGCAACACCAGTGCCAACACCAGGGTCAGGCAAGAAATGGTGCGTGCCCAAATCGGATGCGACAGATGCAGCATTGCAGAATAACATAGACTATGTGTGCAGCAACGGAGTGGATTGCAAGCCTATACAAGCTGGTGGTG
The DNA here is from genome assembly GCA_017140935.1 of Hamamelis virginiana. NCBI lineage: Eukaryota > Viridiplantae > Streptophyta > Magnoliopsida > Saxifragales > Hamamelidaceae > Hamamelis > Hamamelis virginiana. Next base: position 2,912,237 of record JAESVK010000377.1, on the reverse strand, counting down.
CCTGCTTTGAACCCAACACTATTAGGTCTCATGCATCTTACATCATGAATTCTTACTATCAAACCAACGGCCGCCACGATTACAACTGCGATTTCTCTCACTCCGCTCTTCTTACCTCCTCTGACCCAAGTAAGTAATTTCTTTCATTTCTGTCAATATTATTTAATTTAATGGATTCTGAGTTGAGACTAATAATCTATTAATGACCAATTGTGCAAAAATATTTAAGTAAGATATCATAAAACTAGTGATTCTAATCCTCCCCTCTTTATGAGGTGTTGTATGTCAGTTATGAATTCGAGTTATATATATATATGGGTTACATTCCCCTTCTATCCTATTTTGACACCTATATTTACACATCGTTTTCAAAATATCAATGTAGGTCGAATATTTTGAGAAACCGACCGTTAAATTAGATATTTATCTTATGTTTGTCATATATGAAAAAAATTAGAGTGATCCAACAGTTAGTTTTTTGAAAAATATTATTGTGAAGAACCATTATATTCTTTTATTAATTACAAAAATTACATTTTTTATAGTGATATTTTTTAAAATATAACAGTTGGATGACTATGATTTTTGGTATATATGACATGTATAAGGAAAGTATATTAATTATGATGTCAAAATAGAGTGTAAAAGTAACATGATCCTATATATAAGTTAATCACCTATGCTATTAAGCTGACTTGATAATGATATATATATATTGATAACCGGGTGTTCGGGCCAACTTAAGCGCACCTCGACTAATCTTGGGGTCCTGAAATTAACAACTGGATAAGCCTCTAATGATTCCAAGAGTTTAGCACGAGTCGAACTCAAGAACTCAATACGCGGTCCCTTGCCTATAATGCTATATTAATTATGATAGTGAGTTAATATGACCGTACAGGGGTGATAGTCAATGCTTTAGACCTTGTGGCAACACTCAAATAACTGTACCCTAATTGTGTGGCCCAAGGACTAATTTGGGTTGTACTCACTACTCAGAACTGCAACAAATAAGAAGAAAAGAAAATACCAATTAAAATTTTGACATACCCTTTGCTAAACACACACTCTCTCTCTCTCTCTCTCTCTTAATTTTTATCATATTAATTTTTGTATGTGCATATTTGTGTATAGGTCACGGTACATGTAGATACGTCTCTTGAGACGGCAAGTGAAAAAAGGAGCAGGCAGGGCTGGCTGGAAGGAGACCCATCGACCATTAACTTCAGAAAATTTTATTGCAAGATTATTTATTTCTTCTTCATTTGATATGGCTAGTACGTATTTACAATTTTGGCTGTAACACCCGGTGTCTAAGGTACTGCTCCTGAGAGAGAGAGAGGTACTACTGTTGCAGATCGATCAATATTCCATTGCTTAAAATTTTAATGACAGTAAGAGCTGTATTATTAATCTCTAATAAAACTCCGATTAATATTGTTTTATTTGGTCCACTGGTGGTTAGAGATAGATTATCTCTGTTTCGTCACGTAAATGCAATGAAAATGAAAGGAGAGCGAATCATGATGTTGTACAGTTGTTATCATTTGTACTTTGTTAAGGTAAGATTAGTTGATGGGCTAATAAAGTTACGAGGGAAAATTTGAAATGAAGTGATCAAATTTAGGAAAAGTAAAAATCATAAACCTAACATGCTCTCACAACCTCCAACTTATTGCATTTTGCTGAGAACATGATGGCGGTTTGGGCTGTCCAAGTGACTGCTTTGTTGCCTACTCAAGTAAATAAAATGGGCGGTTATCTGGATAGTAAAAAATAGGAGAATTTGGCTAAAGGTCCTCATTTATAAGATTTTCAAGCCAAAAGTTCTCTCAAAAGATTTTTCTTCCCAAAAGTCCTTTTAGACAAAAATACTCCATATTCCTAACAACCTTCAACGCCACTTACACCCCCAACCTTCGGGTTTACTACGTCACACCTCATAGTTTACTATGCTGGAAACGCAGGTCACTATGCAAGAAAATGCAGGTCATTACGTTGGAAATGTAGGTCACTACGCCGAAAAATACAGGTCACTACACCAGAAATGCAGGTCACTATGCCGGAAAACATAGGTCACTACACAACAACAACAACAACAAAATAAAAAAATAAAAATTTCTTATATTTTCCAATCAACCGAACAAAAAGTTAATTAAATCTTTCTTTTTCCTAAAGTTTCCGAGCAAACAATAACCAAAAAATGATTGTGCACTATTACATCTAAGAATATGAATTTCAACTCATTTTTTTAGTAACCAAACAAAAAATTCCAAGATGAAAACAAAATAAACAAATGAAGATTGCTTGATTTGCTCTTTGTCAAAGTAAAAAGATTGAAGCTTTTTGCACAAATTAGAGAACTAAAGATTGAAGCTTTGACTGTGCTACCAAATCTGGTAGGGGAACTCCGAGGTCCGCCGATCTGGTCATCAAAGGCAGATCCATCGACTGAGAAGAAAAAGAAGATTTGCAGCAACCATGGTAGATTTAGAAGTCATTTGCAACATGGTAACAGGACGTCTCTGGAACTATGGTGGATCGGCGATTGTTCGTGGAAGAGTTGCAGAAGCCGTGGCACTCCGATTTGCACAGCAATTTCGAGCTCCATCTCAAATGCGACGTATTATTTCTCTCAAACACATCTTTGATCCACCAGAAACACTCGTCGGCGGCGGTAGTAGTGAACTGCAAGTCACCGGCGATGACAAGATATCCCAATCAGATTGCTCATCAGAGAAGGAGTGAGAAAGATGATCAGAGGGGGAAGGACGTCCTCTCCGGCGAGCTCTGTCTTGATCCAGCGTAGATTCAGCGAGCCTTCAAACCAAATGCAGAGAGAGAGGAAGAGAGAAAAAGACGGATACTGGAGAGATAGAGTGATAGACTTTGCTTTTAAGGCTAAATTTGTCATTAAAAATAATATTTAAAAAAAGTTAGGACCTTAGACAGTAAAATATTTTGAAATAGGACTTTTGAAAGAAAAAAATTTATAGGAGAACTTTAGCCATTAAAACACTATAAAATAGGACTTTTGGCCAAATATCCGTAAAAAATAATAGTACTAAATCAATGAGAGTTGGCTTGGTGGCAAAAGGAGAATGGTAAGTCCAGACATTACAGGTTCGAAATTAATCAAACTTTCTTGGCCAATTGGCTAGCCATCAACCATACTAGTAATCCGAGTGTTATTTGAACCCATGGGATAGTGGCCCTTTGTGGGGAACGTGAATTAGTTAGGTTCTAATGGTTCGGACACGTCATTGCATTGGTAAAAATCTTTTTAAAAAAATTGATAGTATGAATAATTAGCAAAATCCAAGCCACTGGAGTCTTAGTCCAAACCTCGCCCTCATACCCCAAAAAGAAATAAATAAATAAATATATAATTCAAAATTAGCCTCAGAAGAATTAATTAAATGTTTGATATTGACAAACTACCCAAATGCAGTTAAGTGCGACAAAAAGTGGCGCCTTTAATTTGCACAAATTAATGACTAATGATTACGTTGAGTTTGAGGTTTCGTGTCAAATAAGCAGATGTTGACATAAATTAATCCATGCGTACGAATATAAGCCTCAATTTAGTTGAGCTAATCTTGTTAGGATCTTTAATTACTTGCCCGAGTGCCCATCAATTCCGGTGCTTGAAATTGATAGACACCAGCTATTGGCAAAATTGTGATATAAATAATCTTAACAGCTAAGACACAAAATGGGTTTCGCTGTCTATATATCCTCTAAGTTTTTTATATTGCATCTCTATCTCCTACTCGTATGGACGCCAACTGGCCAAACCCACTTCACATTCAAAAGAGCTATAGGCAATATATATTCGACAATCAAAGTAATATTTTTTGAATAAAAATAATACAAGTCTAAAACCCAACCTTTAATATTAATAAACGGATATCGATACACTTTCAAAAATTTGAATCGGAAAATTCTCTCCTAAAGTGGGAATCTACTGGACTAATTATCGACAATTTAATTGATCTATATATATATATATTAGTGAAATTATATGAAACTGTGTCTATTTATTTATTTTTAAAATTATATAGAGAAATTTTGATCTCTATTTATTTTTTAGAATTCATTTTTTTATATACAGTATAAATAATTATGAAGAATAATAACTAAAAGCTAACCAAGGACAAAAAAAACTTGGTAGAAGCCAGAATTTGGTCATGGTAGCACTGTGTAACAGCTATTATTGCCCATGGACCATGGTTAGTAATCTGAAGAGCTCTCCAGTTTCTTTCCCAGGAAATGATTAAAGGCAATGGTACCTTTGGAAGGAAACAACTTTAATAAGAAGACTTATGGGTTGTCAAAAATGAGGTGAGCCAGCCTTATCTCTCAAACAAAGAGAATCAAAGGAAGGAAACCACTCCTTTTTTATTTTATTTTATTTTTGAACTTTTTTTTCTCTGAGCAACTTCCACCAAACCTGTGATAGTGGGTCCAATACTTCTCAATCAAAGCTGGTCTATCTAGCAATTCTCATTTATGGTATGGGCCATGGGGTCCCATTGACAGCACTCAATACCTGAAAGTAAAAGTTTTAATTTGTACCATTGGATTCTTGTCAATCTAATGGTCCAACTTTTTTTGCCTTTTATTGCCCAATGAGTTATTTCAATCTTAGGATGTACTATGCTTAAGGTCATTAGCCTTCTGCATTAATTAATGTTTACAAAATTGCATTAATTAATGTATATGTATATATATATAAATGAAACATTACATTAGCCAATCGATTTAGGGACTAATAATTTGCATGGGTGGTGTTATGATTGTGGGGAGCAGATTTTCTTTTGAATAGGGTGATTTCCTTAATGGGATTCCCATAATGTGGTCCCAATCCTCTGTAAATGTGTATGTATACCGCATTTAGGCAGGAGTTATCATTTATAAGCCCAAGCTTCTTGCTGCACATGTTATGCTCCTGGAATTGGAAAATCACAGATTTTCTGTATTTGGCTTGAGATTGGGAATGATGATGCTAATTAAAAATGTATTGAGTCTAATGTCTTCCAAGAGTTTCCATCATCCAAAATGAAACATGATGTTTTGTGGTCTGATCGATTTGGGATCTTCGCTTAGTCCCCACACTAAACTTTCCAACAATGCAACACCTAATCACAACACTGCATGGTCCCTTGTATTGTTATAATATCCCATCTATGCATACATACATTTAATACATGCATATTCAATACCTTCATGCAAACAGTATATAACTTGATAAAGTCGTTTAGCATTGTATTAAGGATCTAGGTTCGAACGCTTATAGAGACATTCATCTTCATCCTACTAACTTGATCTTAACTATAAGAAGTTATTTCAGAAACATAGAAATTTTTTTGGCTAAAGATGTGTCAAATCAATTTTGATTTCATCAATATTTGTTACAAGTCCATTCGCTTTTGCATATAAAATGAAGCAAGAGCGTAACTTTTTCTTAACTCTGATTGTTATAAGTTGAAAAACAAATTGCATTAGGATTTTGAACCCAATCTAATTCATTTTCTAAAATTTCCAAACAAGCCCTAAAATGACTGAATATGGTACTTGTTATACAATACTGAAAACCCAAAACAAGGGGTGGAGAGATGAAGAAAAGAGGGGTGTGATGAGCATCATGAGATTTTACATCAAAATATGATATGTGGGTACTCAATAACTCCAACCTACTTCACCTTCAAGCCCACTTTAATAATAGAATGACATACATAACAAACATTATAAAAATGACAGAACAAAATAAAGATGATCAAATTTATGTAAAGTAGTTACCCTCTTTTTGACTATAATCTCTCATATACACAAAAGAAAACCCACAAATCATAAAACCCCAATATCTTCATCAAAAGCTTTAGATTGGGTTTTGTTATGTTATCATACAAAAACAACAAAAAAAACCCACACCCCCACAATCACCCACTATCACCAGTAACACCAAACACAGAAAACCCCCCACCATCATCGACAACAATGGAAGAAAAAGAGAAGAAAAACAAGAAGAAGAAGCAAAAACACCAACACCCAAATGATCAAACCACCAAATCAACATCAGATCCTGCTTTCAAGCCAAGTTCCGAGGTAAAAGGCCTCAAATTCGGCGGCCAATTTATAGTAAAATCCTTCACAATCCGCCGGGCCAGGCCTCTTGAGCTCTTGCGTGTACTTTCTTTCCCACAACCACCTAACCAACAACAAGCGGCGGCGGCGGCGCCAGCAGCCACCACCACCACAAAAATACCCTTTCCTTCAACAGCAGCATTTGTGCCCACAAATTTCACAATCTTAGCTCACCATGCTTGGCACACTCTCACACTAGGCCTCGGTACCAAGAAATCGAAAGTGCTGCTTTTTGTTTTTGAATCGGTAAATATGAAATTGGCTGTGGACAGAGTATGGCCGCCAGAGATTCCTCTTGGGGAAGTGAATAAGAAGCTTATTCGGGGTCTTAATGGGTGCGAAATGGCTCGGTTTAAATTTAGAAAAGGGTGCATCACTTTCTATGTTTATGCAGTGAGACGTGTAGGTAGCATGGGCTTCTCTTGTGCTGATGATCTCAGAACAATTCTGCAGTCTGTTGTTGAACTTAATGATTTTTTGGATCATACTGCTATGCTTGCGATGCCTAATCAAAGAAGTATCAGTTTCTCACCTCCAGTTGCCATGGCTCACTAGGCATTTTTTCTCACCATAATCATCATCTTCTTCAAGATTTTCTTGTTTTTTCTTTTTGAAATGGTGGGGGTTATTTTTTTATTTTTATTTTTTGGAGATCGATCTTGGGTTTTTTTTTTTTTTTTTTTTTGTTAATGTAATTTAGTATGAATAAATTGGGGGGTTTTACAGCAAATTCAGTGTCTCTATGTGTCATGCATGTATCTGTTCATTTGCAGTTTAGCGCATGTTGCTGGGAATTTCATGAGGGAGGTAAGTGACATTCTAACTGGAAGATATGGATGGATAGCACTGTTATCTTCTTAGCATGATCATGATTCATGAAGAATATTCTTGGTTTAGTTCTATTTATTCTTTTATCCATCTTTTCTTTATTATATGGAAAAAAAATGCTTGATGATATAGCTTTTATATTATAATATATATACATATGCATATGTATATATGATCTAAGCAATAGTATTTTCTAAGAAATTTGGTCACTTTCACAGTTTCATCACAACTCAAAGTTGCTTGTTTGCCAACTTACAGATTATGAAAGCAATCAAAATAACCCACTTCTAATCCACTCCTGTTCTCTTCACTAGTTTTTTCTATTTCTGTTTTTCCTTTTTCTTTCAAACAGTGAATGTAATTAGTTTATTATTAATATAAAATCAAGATATTTAAATAATAAAAAAATATATATGAAACATTTAAAAAAAAAATATTCTTATGAGGGATACTTCATTTTAATTAAAATCAGCTAAAATGCTTGAACCATTAGATTTGAATCTTGAGATGAATCATGAGATAAATCATGCATTAAGTGAATAAAAATTCAAGAGCTTGTGTTCTTAGCTAATTCTAATTAAAATGAGATATAGCGATAACAGCAGGAATCACTTTTTCAAGTCCTTAATTTGAAATCAGTCTACTCATTCAATATAGTCAGAGTAGATGACAAGACTAAAATTCATATAAATTTGGTATTTTCACTATTTAAATTTTGACCAAAAAATTTATGAACATGAAAGTTTTTGTTCTTGGTGGCATAGGAACCAAGGAAATCGTACAGGTTAAGCAGTTTGCAACGGTAGCTCCTTCTCACGCACTTTAAAGAGATGGACAGATTTCTATTTCCAGTGGCAATCACCACCGTCCAATCTAGAAGTTCCCAGATTGCATTGCAATATTAATACTCCGTAGTTTATAATTACCAAAAAAAAAATAATAATAATAATAATAATAATAATAGTTTATAATAGATTTCACTATTTCAGTACGTGAAAGTCACAAAATGCAGACCGCTGAAAAATGCTGTCTCTGAGACACTATTTTTTCGTGAACCGTGCTGAGATCTAACCCGTGAATACCGAACGTCGAAGCTTTCCCGCATCCCGCCAATCCTTTTGAAACACGCGTCAAGGTATTATTATATTTGGTGCAACTAGCATGTAACGTTAAAGTTTCTCGAAAGGTTAAAAGGTTCTTCTTCCATGAGAAAATAGTACAGTGCAAGCTAATACATCATAACCTCCAACGGTGATCAGGTTACCCACCATCTAGATTCTGATCCAACGGTGATCATGTTGTTATGCAGGGTTAGTCACTAGGTCTTATGAGTAGATGAATGATGACATTTATGATGTATGGATGCATGTGGTGGTAATGAGGATGATGAATGATGAGATGGTGAGGAAAAGATGGGAGTGATAATGGAGAGCAGAGATGGGGTAGGGTGAAGGGCCAACCTCTCCACCTGTTGCAGAGCTTTATGGTCTACAAAAGTGTGGGAAAAAGAGAGAAGCCTTCTTTTTCTTATACCACCATCTTTGGCTTTAATCATGGCATCAGATGGACCCTTCCACACCCTACCACTTTTACGCATGAATCATGGACATCACATCTATCTCCTATCTCCTGCACCACTTCATTAAATACAATTCCAAATATTCTTGCAAGTGGGTTCCAATTGGATTGAAGCCAGAGGATCTCCAATGATATATGCAAAATTATATTTATATTGAAATCCAATTTCATATCAAAAAATGGATCAGCAACATTAGATCTAAATTGAAATCCAAATTTAGGTATTAATTAACTTGCATTGATGCAAATGTATTATTCCATCATTTTTTTTCATATTTTTCTCTTCAAATCAAACTTTGGACAGCACACCATTGGAATACCTTGATCCAAATGGCTATTCATTTTTACTGTAATTGTGCAAAAAATGATTTTGAATATAAATGTTTGTATTTTGTCATTGGGGATGCTCTAAGGATATTTTGATTTTAGTTAAAGTCTGAGCGATATCATTAGAGTTACTATGAGATTTCATAATAGGTATTTTAAGAAATCGACTGTTAGATTATACAATATCTGTATGCATGCTATTCATAAAAAAAATAAAAAAAATAAAAAAAAAAATTATAGCTACCCATTAGTTGATTTCAAAAAAAAAAAAAAAGATATTACTATAAAAAATTGTGACATTATTTAATTATGGGTAAAATGCACGGACCTCTCCTGAGGTTTGACTTAAATGCACAAACCTCCTGAGTTTCAACAAATTTCAACCAGCCCCCTGAGGTTTGATGCTTTTTACAGACAAATCTCCTCCGTTACACTTTCCGTTAGAAAAGTAACAGAAAATGCTGTCATCATCCTTTAATTTTCTGAAAATGCCAATTCTGCCATTATTGCTGTTTAGGACATGCAAAATTACCACAATGCCCTATTTTTTTTTCTCTATTGACCACAAGCATTAATTGAAATTAAATGACCACACAATCCTTGTTAAATTAACAAAAAGACATTTATGCCCTCATTAAATTAACAAAATGATCACCTCCCATGTTTCTCTCACAGCACCCTCATTTTACTCGATAATCCTTCTCACTGTATTCTTGGTTTTTTGAACTCTGACGCATATGGCATCATGTATATCCATTTTTTAGTTTAATTTTATGGAATTCTAGTTTACCAAAAAACAAAATGCAGAATCCACAAAAGTCCCACAAAAATCTCAAGGAAACAAAATCCCGCAAAATACTATGCAAATAAAGTTGCAAGAAATCAGCAACCTCCAGAAGTTTTCAGGCAAACAATATTTACAAAGAGATAATAATTTATGTATGCATATTTTACAGGAACAAATTTTCTAGAGAGATTATTTGATATGAAAAATCCTAATTGTTTGAATCAAGGAGTACCATTCCCTTATAACTTAGCTTTATAATACCTACAAAAAGGACAACATCAAGATTCATAATTTCTAACTGCCGCACAATTGCAAAGGATTTCATAAAAATTTGAGGTAAACATCAATTACACAACTTCTCACCCCTCATTGTTTCAAATAGATCAATGCTGTCAGTTCGCATTTTGTACATTTCTTCAATTTGTATTTAAGGTTTCTAGGTATTCCAACTGCAATATAGTGTTTTACATAATGTGCCACAAGTGTTCAAGTATTTACCTTTATTCGATCCCAAAAACATTTTAAAACTCCCACATTTTTTTGATTCTAAATAAGAATCGAAGATCAAAATGCCGATCCTCTCTATGAGAGCTAGAGTTCTTCAAGTCTGATAAACTTACGGTCACCACCTGACCAGAAAGTCTTGACAGGATCAGTCGTGTTATATTCTCTGCTGCAACATCGCTTGTCTCCATTGTGCTAGCTGCATTCTCAAAAGTATTCACATAGTACAAATGCTGGCCATCCAAAATAAATGGGCATAAAGAGATGTAGTGAGGGGTTTCAGAGTGGGTTTGGGTTTGGGCGAAAGTTTCGATGAGAAAGATGAAGTGGGTTCTAGTTTGGGTGAGGGAGATGAAGTGGGTTTTTGTTTGGTTGAGGGTTTAGATGATTGAGAGAGGGTTTGGATGGGGTGATTAAGTGGGTTTCAGAATGTGTTTCGTCTGAATGAGAGCATGGGAGACGAAGAATGAAGGTATTTTAGACATTTTGATTGCAAAATAACAGAAAGTATAACGGAGGGGAGGTGTTTGCAAAAAACATCAAACCTCAGCGGGCGGGTTGGAATTTATTGAAACTCAGGGAAGGTCCGTGCATTTAAGCCAAAGCTCAAGGGAGGTGTATGCATTTTACCCTTTAATTATCGATAAAAATTCATAATTTTTCACAATTTATATTTTGATCGAGTACATACCATTGGATTACTGTGTTTTTGATATGCATAATATGTAAAAAATAAATAAATATCTAATTCATTAATTGATTTTTGAAAATATTTATCCGATAACAATTTAAGTCCACGTGGTGAATTTAACTCAAGTTAGGACATTCTTATATACATATGAACACTTTTAACCAATTAGACCCCAAAATATGCATATCATTTTATAGATCTTGTTAAGAGTTTCCATCTATATATTTTCTACGAGGGAAACTACATGTTTGATACCATGCAACATATTGAACTTATTTTGATATCACTATTACAAAGTTAAACCATTTTAAAAGTATTAATTTTATTAAAAATTACTTGGTTTAACTAGAAATCTTATACAGAAGTGGTACCTATCCTTCTCTAATCAACATGAGATATGACAACATGCCTTAAATAGATCAATATTTTGATTATTATTATTATTATTTTATATTAATGATGTGCTTAATCGATTTGAATTATTATGTTAATATAATATGTAAGAGTAACATTTCCAGTCAATCATGTTAGTTGTTATATTAATAAATAAATTAATATGATGGACATGCTATGTTAATAACTATTATTATAATAAAGATGGTTAATAGTTTAGTTTATTTAACATTTCCAGGTAACTTAAAGAGCCTCACTTTTTTCTTTTTTCTTTTTTCTTTGTCTTGTGTGAATTTTTTTTTTTTTTTGGGTTCAATGGTCAGGGTATCCGGGCTAGCTTGCGACATTTCGATTGAATTCCTCCCCGGACGATTTTAAGGGCACACTCTCCCACATTAGCCTGGTGCATTCAGGAATTAATTATCCCTTAGTTTGTCTTGCATGACTTGCCGTGATGTAAAGGAATAATTTAATGTTATAATAAATAATGATTATAATTGGTGATTTAAATTAATGTCTCATTTAACAAAAGAAATGTGTGTAAAACTGGTTGAATTTGGTGAAGATGCCGTGTTAAAGTTGATAAGATTTATTTTATGGATGTGGGGCTTATAATAATGCTATTGAAAAAATTGGCTAAAATTTTGAATAATTAAAATTATTTAATTTATCAAACAAATTCTTTCTAAAATGAAACTTGTCCAATAACAGGTCTTGATGTATATTGAATGATGATCTTCTGCTTGGATATGCTTGGTGCTTGGGTGATGTGTCATGATCTGGATCATCTGCACATCACCCAGGTGAAAAATAGAACATTCAGATCATGACACATCATCCAAGTATATCTAAGTCCAAGCAAAGGATTCAAACTCATATAAATTCATATATTGATGCTTTCATAACAGAGCTACCATATAATTTGAGAGGGCCATTAAACAGAGAACAAAAAGGAAAAGGACTACAAAACCCACATCATGGGACTTGAACCCACGCCCACAAGATTAGAAGGCTTATGAACCAAACTTGCTGACCCGATTTACGTTATCGGGCGGGCATTTTGTCTTCTGCGATCCGAATTCTCGATTCAATTGGGATCCGAATTCGAGTATATACGTCGAACACTGTTGAAGTCAGAGCAGCAAACGAACTCAAGAGATGGGGTTTCTATGGGCGATCGTGGAACTCTTCGTCGTCTTCATTCTGATTGTGATTTTAGGGTTAGGGTTTGCGATCATCTTCGAATCATACAGTAGAAGAGACAACCACACGTACGTTTGTACCAAAACCCTAATGTTTCTCCAAATTCCGATTATCTTTTCTTTCTATCTCGCAACTTTTCTGAAATTTAATTTATTTTAATATTTTGGCAGTCACGTTGACGCCCCTGCGATCTTCGAAGATCCGAAGTCGTTGAAACAGGTGATTGCGTATTTCGTTTTGCATATTAGTTCGTATAGTTGTTGATTGTGAATTCGCATCAGTTAGGGTTTTATACTTCAAAAGCCATCAATTTGATGCTTTACGATTTTATTACCCTCCTTTTGGTTGGAAGGAAAGGAAAGAAAATTCTGAGTCTTTTGTTTCCTGTTGTGTTGGTTTCCAAAAGAAGCTAAATTTTTGAGTCATGTGGTCCTTAGTAATAAGAGAAAAAAATAAAGAATTTAATTTTTCGTTTCTTTCTGTTTCATACATTTTCGCAGCAACCAAACGGATCCTCTAGTGAATGGAAATTTAGAATTTACTGAACCGTGATGTTTCTTAGGGTGGACTGCGGAGCTGCATTATGTATTTGAATAGACCGTAGTCGTTTTAATCATTTCCTATCTTGTGAATGAACTACCTTAACAGCTAAACCCAATTCGCTAACTGTAACAATGGCTCACCAATAATGGGTCAAGCAGTGTAGGTGATAATGGCACTATTTGAGGTAAATATTTAAAAGGCACGCCGAAGCAATTGGGATTCTCTCACTCTTTTCAAGAACCAAAGAGAGGGTAGTAGTTGAATTATTTAGGAGTCTTAGAATTATAATCTTGCTCCTGTTACAAAAATCATTTAATAATGACCTCAATGGTTGGTATTTGCAACAGCTGACTTGTTGGTTATGTTTGATATGAAAATGATCAATGGTTTTGAGCAAATTACTCGGGTATGCACTTGCATGCTATTAGAAAGGATCATACTGGGAATATCTTTTGGCTGGAATTATGGGTACTTGGATGCAATGCTTGGGAAGATGGTAGGATATAAGCATGTGTGTTAACTATATGAGTTTGTTTTTTCTAGGTTCCGCTTACCACCAAATAAGGTGAAGATGAAATACTTAGTAAAGATATTAAGTTAAAGATGTGGTAATATTGTTGCCATATTATTACTATTAGAGATGTTAGTGCTTTGTATGTGGGGTGGTGCCTCCCATGTCTTGTAAAAAGCTCTATTCAGAGGTCAATGTCCCGGTTTTCTTCAATCCCCAAGTGTTATGTTCTGATATTTGAATTCCATTTTAGATTTTTAAAATACACTGGAAGTATTGTACCATTGAAGGACATGGAATGATTAATTGTGATCTAAGTCGAAACTCTCTTGCGAGGCTGAAAATCTAAACTTTCTACATTAATAAGCAACATTTTTTTGTGTCTGATGGCTGTGAAGATTTAGCGATGTGTGGACTTCTTGAAATCATTTTTGAGGAATAAAAGGGTATTTTAGTCTCATCATTATAGTTATTTTGTTTATGTCTACTTTATTTTAGTAAGTAAATTTGGTAGCATTGTTTTGCTAATTTTACTAAGAGAAGTGTTTTCAGGAGATACTAACTCTGCTGGAAGTCCTTGTTCCAGGTTCCTTGTCCTTACGTCTTTGATCCTGCAGATAAGTATATATCTTTGATAATACCTGCATTCAATGAAGAGCATAGACTTCCTGGAGCTCTTGATGAAACCATGAAGTGAGTTGAAGCTTAAGCATCATGGCATTTTTGGCCTATTACATTCCAATTCTGTTATCACTATTATTGTTGGTGGCATTGTAAATTATTTTAATTTTGGTTTTGATAAATCATGATCAGCATTGCATACTGTTCCTCTGTTTTATTTCATCTTCGTTTTATTAAGGGCCTTATGCTTATCTCATTACTATTTTTTTTGCATGTTTTATTTCTGCCACACCTGCAGTTGAAGTGGCAGCTGGTACTTTAAATTTGTAACTTGAAATTTAGTGAAATATAAACTTGTATATTGTATAGCATGTATGTTTCGTCATTTGAATCAACTGAGTGCCTAAACAAGATAACATAATAGGATGGAAATTAGAATACAAGGCTGTTGAAGATGAAGAAATACTTGTGTAAAAAATTTAATTGAAGCAATCCCATTCCTCAAAAACAAGTCCATGGCATTTCTCCAATTTATTAAATGCAATTATAATTTCAACTCCATTGATTATATAAATTTACATTCTCTAACAATGCCTATACTTGTGTGAAAAATGATGTTGCCATTACTCCAGGGACCATGTAATGATTATGCTGTCACAAAATAAAAAAGAGGTTTGAAAAATGGCTCCTCATAGCAACATTTTTCTACTTCTGTGTCCCGTGCTAGTAAGGATACAACTTCTTCCAATATTGAGTTATGTTGTTCTAGTTGAGGTGCTGTTTAAGTAAAGGCAGTATTATTTAATACTATTGTTGATGCTACCTGAGATATTACCTCAAACCAAGATGACCACAGTTGATAGGGTTTAAAAAGTGCGAATACTGCTGCTAATCTGTTCTGTTTTCGATTGGTTGCAGTCATTTAGATTTGCTTCAACAATAGCCTTTATAAGTTGGACCCAAAATTGAGAATCATTCTGTACTCGGTAGTTATTGAGCTTGATCACAAACCAGTTAAAGGCAAGGCAACTTTAATGATACATGGAACTGCAAGCGCCCACACACATATTTTGGTGCATAATAATACTGCATCTCTGCTTTCAATTTTTATTAAAAAACATTCTAGTTATGTTGTTACAAATGAAGTGGGCAGAGTGGCACACCTAGTTCCCTAGAAACTACTCTGATGATATGTAATTGAGTAAATATATCAAATGGCAATTGTGGAGAGTGTTATAAATTTGATAAGCGTAGTAATATTTGGATTTTACTTTGTAGTTATCTTCATCAACGTGCGGCAAAGGATAAGTCATTTACATACGAGGTATGATTCTGTGTCTTTCATTTGCTGCGTCATTTGAAGTAGGTTCTGCACTTATGAGAATTTATTATCATACTATAAATGTAATCCTAAAATATTTTCTAGTATTATGTCTGTGGCACATATAATTAAAATCAAATTGTGATATTATGTTTCCAGCATCTTCAAGAAGGTTCAGACAATGTACATTCTACCTAATAAGCAGACACAAAATATGTGTTTTATCATTGCTAGGTGCTAAGCCATACGGATAGAGCATAAGAATGTTCCCTTAATGGTATGGTCTAATCATCTATGTGGATCCGTTGTAAGAAGCTCTTCTAGTAACAGGACACTGGTGCTAGTTTGAGCCATGATTAGTATATCTCAGCTTATCTCTCTTAAATTTATGCAGTGGTATTTCTAACTAAATGTGTGTAAATGGTGCCTTATAAATAAAGTATCACTTTATATGAACATCACCATGTTATTTTTTTTCTTTCACATAATCAAAACTTAGATAAAACTTGGAAAATGGAAGCTAGTTGCAACGGTTGGATTATCTCCATGGCATTTATTTTCCTGTACACCATTAATTATGATTTTTTAAAAGTTTATTATTTTACAGAATACACCATTTTTTTTTTTTATATTTTTTTTTTATTAAGAAATACTTGTTTTCAAACTATAAGTTTGGAAGTTTCAAGATTGAAGTAATCTGAATTTATTTGAACTGAGAATATTTAATAGAATGTGATTTTGGTAGTATTTTGGCTAGTCGTTTGTAGATTATGCAGACTTTTGTTTTCTCTCAAATTGTTGATACTTTGCTTAACCACACTCATGGTCATCAAATATTCGCATTTGTGCAAGATATGTGGATTTTTGTGTTATTTTACTCTTTTAAATGGACGAGTTCTTGAACAGGTGTTGATTGTTGATGATGGAAGTGCTGATGGGACAAAGAGAGTAGCTTTTGACTATGTAAAGAAATACACAATAGACAATGTAAGGGTTATTCTTCTGGGAAGAAATCATGGCAAGGGAGAAGCTATAAGAAAAGTGAGTCTAGTCTGAACCCTTAAATCATTCAGACAATTTCTTAATGCTGTTGAAAGTTTTCAATTTTCTCCCTTGTGCACAATGGCAATTGATTGAAGCTTGTTACTTTTGCGAAAGCATTGTAAAACAGGGAATGCTTCATTCACGTGGTGAACTACTTCTAATGCTGGATGCAGATGGGGCAACCAAGGTTAATGACCTGGAAAAACTTGAAAATCAGGTTGGTGTCAGCTATACATTGTCGATCATCAAGTTACTGTCAGATTTTTGGTGATTTGAAATTTGAGAAAATTATTACAGATTACCTGATTTATTGCCTGTCAGATCCATGCAGTTGCTAGAAAGGAACTTCATTTTGGAGGTACAGCAGCCAGTGATTCTAGTTTAAGAATTTCTGATATCCCAATTGCTGCATTTGGTTCTCGTGCTCATCTAGAAGAAAAGGCTTTGGCTACAGTTGAGTCTTTGTAAAGTGGTTTACTTCTTTATGTACTTTTTTTTTTTTATTCCTTTTTATTTTTTTCCCCCAATCCTTTTCTTAGTAGAACCAGTTTTCCATATGTTTCAGCGGAAGTGGTACCGCAATTTTTTAATGATGGGGTTCCATGTTGTGGTTCTCTTAGCTGCTGGCCCTGGAATTCGTGATACACAGGTAATATTTCCTCCTATTAAATTTTTTTTTTCCCCTTTTGTTTGAAACCATTACAAATCTCCAGTATTTCTTGGGTTCTTAATTGAAGCCTATATACCAAATTTGAGGTAAGCATGTCTAGTCTTTAACTTGGTGTGGACTTCTGCTTGCATCAGTGTGGTTTTAAGATGTTTACTAGAGCTGCTGCACGGAAGCTTTTCACAAACATCCGTTTGAAAAGGTATCTCTTTAACTTTTGCATGCTATATGTGAGTTACTGTGTGCCATACATATTGAGATGACCTCTCTTTTTTTTTTTTTTTTTTTGGGTTCAATATGAATTGTGAAATAACATCATGCTTAATCTCCTTTACTCATTGACTAGAATCTAGGATCATCCGCCGCTTTGAAATGGTCCATTTTTGTTCTAGTTAATTCCTCTATATGTTGCACCTTGAATGTAACATCCATTATGGCATTGTCCAAAACTTAATGTTGATTTCATTTGCACTACTATGTTCCTTCTCTATTGATCTGTGCTCCTTAACAATTATGAATCTGTTGTGGGGATTTACTTGGTAAAATGGACTTCGTGCAGGTGGTGTTTTGATGTTGAGCTAGTCTACTTATGCAAATTTTTTGGCATCCCAATGGTTGAGATGTCTGTGAACTGGTCTGAGATTCCTGGATCCAAGGTGAATCCATTGAGCATTCCAAACATGCTTTGGGAGCTTGCACTCATGTCTGTGGGATATAGGACAGGAATGTGGAAAATTTGTTCCTGAGCCTCAACAATTCTGAGTTGTAGTTGAACCACGAGAAACCTTTTTAGTCTTCCTAGCCTTTTGATTTAGTTCAATGCTGGGAGAAAAGAAAAAAAGACTGGTGCACTCAGTTAGGCAATCTTATGAAATACTCAGCTTCAAACGACACATTTGCAGGTCTGAGACAGGATCAGACCTGGTGGTTGGAGCCATAATTTTATCACTAGGAGCTTCTCCTTTTCTTTTCAATGTTATTTATGTCATTATATGAGTCTGACATCACCTTGGGGAACAATTATATATAAGACTGAGAAATTGTTTGGTTAGATGAGGCAAAGGATGATGGATGTAATGAGATATTTTGTTAATTTATTTTCACTATAGTTTTTAGATATATTTGACAATTTAATGGGAGAGGCAATCCTTGCTCCTTCTCTTTGCAATTTAATGGGCTGAGGGTTACTCGCTGTGCTTTTTCCAATGTTGGCATGGCCCGTCAGTCCGTCACCGATCATTTATCTTGCTTTCGGTCAATACGAGCTGAGCAGTACGTTGCATGGGCTGTTTGTTTATTATTATTTTAGCCATTTCAACTGGCTAAACTTTTAATGCAAAAATACTCCAAAAGTCTTCTCTTCTCCTTCGTTTTGTCGGTTGCTTTTTATTTATTTATTTATTTAGGGTTTAACTTTTTATTATAGTTTTCTATAACTTTAGCAAAGCTAGTCCAAAGCCTAGTGCTCACTTTCTCAGTTTGGAACCAACCTTTCACTGTTTCGCCTTAACTCTTAAGAACTCTCGAGTCCTTTCCACGCCACCCCACTTAATCCTAGGCTTAAATCCTTAGTACTACTGTTTTTATTACTTTCTTCAAGTTTTCTAGAAAAGATGGACGCTAATTTGGAGTTAAAATTAAGTCTAATTAGTCAATGGAATGTAGGTCAAGTGGCCTATATCTTCACGTTTTAGATAAGAGGTATTGAAGTTGAATATACAAAAGCGCATATTAGCGAGATACTTGTATTAGGATTTGATTTCTATATTATTTGAAAAAATTTAAAAACTAACTAGTTTTAATATCACTATTATATAATAATATATTATTATTTTTTTTATGACATTTCATAAGTCAATTTCTATTTAATTAAGGCACCATTTGGATTTGTTTTTTATAAGTACTTATTTGTTTTTTTTAATTTATTCGATCAACCTTATGAAAGAAAAAAGAAACATTACTCTCTAACAACTTAAAAGCAAATAAGTATTTATAAAAAATAAATCCAAACGATGCCTAAGTTTATTCCATCAACCTTATTGAAAAAAAAAAAACATTATTCTCTAAGTTTGTTGTTTTTCAGCTCTAGATGTTCGGTTAAGTACTCTCTAGAATTCTGCAGAACTTTAATTCTATACATCCTACCCCAGCATCTTAGTTTAGACTCTATTTCACAAGTGCATTAATACTTCTTAACAAATTGATAATAAAGATGTTGAATAAGGTTATCAATGGCCTAATCTATCATGTTTGTACAAGTCAACTCAAGTATAGGGATGTCAACGGGCGGGTTTGGGACGGGTCACCCCTTTCCCAACTCCATCCCATTTAAAAAAACGTCATCCCATTCCCGTCTCAAATCCGTGACGGGTTAGGATTTGGAATCTTATTCCCGTCCCAATTAAAAAATCTCATCCCATTACCATCCCGTCCCGTCCCATTTACTATTTTCTTTCTACTTTTCTCAATTTTCTCAATACTTAAATAAATTACAAAATACATCGATGAACATTAAATATAATTGTTACTTCTAGGAGTCAAATAAATTAAACCCCTTAAGGGGCATGATTGAAATTTCAATTTATTAAGGAGAAACTTAATTGTATAATACCTATAAAATAAATATAATAAAAATACATAAACATATATAATCGGGGCGGGGCGGATTTTTAAGCCCTCATCCCAAACCTGCCCCAAACCTTATAGGGTTTTCAAAAAAAATCCCAAACCCGCCCCTAACCATATTAGGATGATCCCAAACCCTTCCCAATAGGAGCGGGGCGAGACGGGTATCCGGATAAACCCGCCCCTTTGACATCCCTACTCAACTTTGTAAGAAAAATTATTTTACTAAATATATTCTTTTTACACAAATCATCTATCACACGTGGTAGGCGGCCCATACTTACGACCATATCGAGCCATCCCATGAGACAATTTATTTATTATTTATTTATTATTTTTTTTAAAGAGCACTACTGAGAATTCCGCATAGTTGAAATTTTCAATTTTTACCCCTTTCAAAAATATTAGCTCTACTTTTTCTACCAAATAATTATATTTAATGGAACTTATTGAGTGTCCTCAAGCACCTCCCAATGCATTCGTAAAGATGATTTCTCGGTGGTTAAAAGATCTGTGTTGGAATTCTGCTTTCATCAAAATCCTTCATTAAAATGGGAAGGATTTTAAGAAAATAGGGAGAGCTATCTTGTCGTCTAGTTCGTAAAGCCAATTATTTAAGAAAAGAAAGTAAAAATACAAAAGCAAAGCCTAAGCAAATGTAGCTTTATAATTTCCACGTTGAAATCAGCACTTTCCCTTACAATTCTCGTACAAAAGTCGAAATCATCCTCCTCTTTTTTTAAAAACCATCTTTTATGTACTTTTCTTATTCTCATTACATATGCAAATCCCACTTTTAGAGAGTGGTTGGTGTTTGTTGCTGTAATGGAGTAGTTGCACTATTTACAGAGGCCGACAAACAACCAGTCATCATCTTTCTTGCCGACCATTTCCCTTATCCCAGTACGTGTCAATCCTTCTAAACAGCAGTAGCAGCAGCAGCAAACAATATGGGTACTCCTATTCTCCATGAATTCAAAAAGCAAGCTTCTTTCTTCTTCAAAGAGAAGATCATCAAGAGTGCTCGATTGGCGCTGACTGATGTTACACCGGTACAACTGTAAGTTTAATTTGTTTTTATATATATATTCCTCTTGGTTTTGTTTATTATCTTTGTATGGGTCTTTTGAATTGCTTTTGATAAGTTATGTATTGTGGGTTTGAGCTCAAAGATTGACAGAAGAAGCCACAAATGGAACTCCATGGTCACCGGACACACGCACCATGGGTTTAATCTCGCGGGCAGCCTTTGAAGTTGATGACTATTGGAGAATTGTGGACATCATCCACAAGAGGTCTTTTTCTTTTCTTTTATATATATATATATATATATATATATAAAAGCTATGTTTTGATTGTCAGAATTAGATGAATTCACTCTATCCCATATCCTTCAAATGAAGGGTTTGCCATAACTTCATATACCTATTAGGGCCTCTACTTAATAGTTTACTCTTTTAGATTGGAAATTTAACATGACTACTGTATTTCTTGTTCCTTTGTTGCGGATTCAGGTTGTTGAAATTTGATAGAACAAATTGGCGAGGCTCTTACAAGGCTCTAATTTTATTAGAACACCTTGTCACCCATGGACCAAAGAGTGCTGCAGAGGAGTTTCAGAGCGATATAGAGGCCATTAGAGAGCTGGGAAGCTTTCAGTATGTCGACGAGAAAGGGTTGGCTTTCTTGTTTCTTTTGTCCCTTGCATATATAAATTCATTCTCTTTCATTATCAATCACCGTTTGTGTTTTCAGAAAATCATATACCTTTATGATTAATTTCATATATATATATGACAGATTCAACTGGGGCCTTTGTGTTAGAAAGAAATCTGACAGGATATTAGAGCTGCTTGAAAACTCTTCACTTATGGAAGAAGAGAGAGAGAGAGCTCGTGAGCTAACGCGAGGGATTGAAGGGTTTGGGAGCTTCAGCCTGCAGCAATCTTATTCAGTTGATGGAAGCTTGAAAGAGTTGGAATCTAGGAAATATGGGAGATGTAATTCTCAATCTAATGATAATCCAAATCACGAACAAGATGATGAGTTCATAACCCTAAGTGACGGTCGAAATTTTCACCTCGAGGATGTCGTCGTTAACTCGTTGCTTGACGAGCCAGCAAAGGATCCGAACTCTTTGTTAAGTGTTGAAGATGGTTTGATGCATGATAAATGTGATAGCCAAACAAGTCTTACGACCAAGAAAATTATGGGTTCTTCAAAGGAAATTCTCCTTGAAGAATTACATGAATGGAACTTCACTCAAGATTCAAAACCACTTTTGGGGTGACCAAAGAGACGCGAAGAAGATAGGATATTTCATGGAGGGAGAAGTTCACTGCCTCTACTGAAAGATTAAATACTGCAAGGATGCTAGGGTATTAGAATTTGTAGCTAGGACCAGTGACTTTAGACAGTGTCAACAAATTATATTAGTAGATGAAGTAGTAGGTTTACTAGTGGAGGTGTTCTATTGTTACTGTTTGTATATGTACAGACACTAAAGCAGTTCATATTTCATAGCAAATTTTAGTACTGTTTTTGGCGGGTAATTGTTAGCTGTTACATATAATTAAGAGTTGTTTGGAGCTTGCACTTTTTCACTTCACTAAAACCATGACAAAACTCCAGCAGATCAGCCGTGAATCTATGCACATAAAATGATTTGGACCTTTCTGTTATTCTCTTCTATAACTGTTATCAGTAGTTTCTGAGTCTCTTCTATAACTGTGTTATCAATAGTTTCTAATCCTTTATATTGTCTAAAAGCAAAAATCAAAGCTATCCCGATCAGGGCCTCAAATACGGGGAAAAATGGAAAATTAGAAAGAACACAAAAACACAAAACTGAGCACAGATGGGAATTAAAATTGCTGAAATGGTAAAACAATCTATTCTTACCTATTACTTGTTCACGATAACCCATTATGCCTATACCTAATTGTTAACAAATACTTGGTTTTGAGGAGGTTTTGTCCTGTCGATCAAGATCACAAATCGCTTGAGACTTGGCATCTGCATCACACAAGGTTACAATAGCAATTTGGATGAGTCCAATTCCTAAACCTGGCATTGCCATTCAATTCCACAGAATGTAAAATTTAAATTTCCTGGATCCGCCAAACACCTTGTACTAAATTTATTAGATATATAAAATGATCTTTGATGTGATACTAGGCTGCAAAAGAATTGCTCGGTAACAGCTGAAAACTTTGAAAAATAAACAATGATAAAAGAATTGGACCATTTGAGCAAACAACTCACAACCTCAATGTCATATCACCCCAACACGAGTGAAAAATTTAAGGAAAACGGAAGCTAGAATGAAATGCTGCAAACTGCATTTCTTTCCCAGAAATAGAATTATAAATTTTCTCCCCCTTCAATTCTGATACTACTGTGGGCTCAGAAGCATTTTCTGTGCACGATTGATGGTCCAGATTCATCATACTCTGCCTTTGCAATCCACATCTGCATTGAAAGAACAGTCCTCAAATCAGAAATCATTCATTATCAACTTACAGTAGGGATCATTTGCGTGCGAATATATGTATGAAAGAAACAAACCTGCTGGAAAGTGCTGAGGGATGCCAGGATGGAGCCTCCTATCCACACACTGTACTTCCTCTCCGGTGGTGCCACCACCTTGATCTTCATGCTGCTAGGAGCTAACGCAGTGATTTCTTTGCTCATTCGATCAGCAATGCCTGTGAACATGGTCGAACCACCACTGAGCACAATGTTACCATAAAGGTCTTTCCTAATATCGACATCGCACTTCATGATGGAGTTATACGTGGTCTCGTGAATGCCTGCTGACTCCATTCCGATCATTGATGGCTGGAAAAGGACTTCCGGGCATCGGAAACGCTCAGCTCCGATAGTAATCACCTGCCCATCAGGTAGCTCGTAACTCTTCTCTACTGATGAGCTGGTCTTGGAAGTCTCTAGCTCCTGCTCATAGTCAAGGGCAATGTACGCCAGTTTTTCCTTCATGTCTCTCACAATTTCCCGCTCAGCTGTGGTGGTGAAAGAGTACCCACGCTCAGTAAGGATTTTCATCATGTGATCAGTAAGATCACGGCCAGCCAGGTCAAGACGAAGGATAGCATGTGGGAGGGCATACCCCTCATATATGGGCACTGTATGACTTACACCATCACCAGAATCCATCACAATACCTGTACAGCAAACACACAATACCCATGGATGAGCATGGGCACACATTATTGCCAGTGTAATGAGAGAGAGAGAGAGAGAGAGAGAGAGAGAGAGAGAGATCCATGCTTTGTTTCACAAAATACTAAAAATCCAAACATAGCCATTTCAAAAATCCTGCTGCCCCTTAGGAAAACCAATAATTGAGAGATAAACTGAACAAAGGAAAGGTTATTGTTATATTCTCATTATCAAAACATAAATTATTGCATTGGCATTTGCCTTGTAAATGAAGATGTATGGCACACTAACCCCTCAAGTCACCACCTATGCAACTCAACCCACATGCCATGGAAACAATAGTGGACAAGAACGTGCACACATTTTGGGTAATGTCAATTGTTGTTAAATAGCTCTCTACTCGACTTAAATTCAAAACATATATAAAATCACTCAATTGATTGAACTACTTACCAGTAGTACGTCCACTTGCATACAGGGAAAGAACAGCTTGGATGGCAACATACATAGCAGGAGTGTTGAAGGTCTCAAACATGATCTGGGTCATCTTCTCACGGTTAGCCTTAGGGTTCAGGGGGGCTTCAGTTAGAAGAACAGGGTGCTCTTCTGGGGCAACACGAAGTTCATTATAGAAGGTGTGATGCCATATCTTCTCCATGTCATCCCAATTGCTCACAATACCATGCTCAATTGGATATTTCAGAGTTAATATACCACGCTTAGACTGAGCCTCATCTCCAACATATGCATCTTTCTGGCCCATGCCAACCATCACACCAGTGTGACGAGGGCGGCCTACTATGCTAGGGAACACAGCCCTGGGAGCATCATCTCCAGCAAATCCAGCCTACAATATGATATTATGATCAGTTATCATTATGCTGAGAGAAGGCCCTCACTAGCAAGCAGTCAGTGACAACAAAGCTAATGAGCATTCTGGTAACAATTCCGTAGACAAAGAAACTTCATTTGGTACCTTAACCATTCCTGTCCCATTATCACAGACGAGTGGTTGAATATCCTCATCTGCCATCTTCTACTACCAGCTGGATATAGATTAGAAATATCAATTAGAAGACATAGATAAACTAATTTTCTTTTTAATTTTTGGTATTTCGCCATCTCTCAGCTAAAATATTGTATTTATTGATTAATAGACAACATTGACAGGTACAGAGTCAATCATAAACCCTAAAAGGTAACAACTCTATTAGTGTATCAAATCATGAGAGGCATTTCAATTTTGATCCAAAGGAAACCACTTTCTTCAAACAACCCATGCAGTACTGTGTCAAGCAGCCTACCACCGTATAGTTAAGAAACTGCTGAGGAAGTACTGTCTGAAAAACACTATCAAGTAAAATAAACAAAGAACATGAAATAAATCAATTGTGTGGATTGGTTTTG
>JAESVK010000377.1:2828623-2886761 GCA_017140935.1 Hamamelis virginiana | reverse complement strand
GATGGGAAGAGAAGAAGAGGAAAATATTTGTTTGATCCTGTGCAAAAGTATATATAAATTTACTGACCATCACTTACCATCGTTCCAAACCAAAACCTAATTGCAACAATAAATTCTTCTAAAACCCAATATATGCTATGAAAGCAATGACAGGGATCCTTAGAGAAAGCATTGCGCTTTATTGCAATCAGCACACATATTTTTCTGCTTTAGATCAATATTTTGCAAAGCAAAAATAAAAGGGAGCATACAACCAATAAGGGGAATAAACAATTGAATTCAATGCAGCAAAATCCAAATGCCGCAAGTAAAATGAACAGAGCAAGTGATTCCGTTACAACAAATATGACACAGCAATCAAATGTTATTCCAAAAAATTTAAATGACACTGAGAAAGATAAGAAAAAGTAATTGAAAAAATGCTCAAAAATATCAGTTTTATAAGAAAAACAACAGATGAGAACTACAATAGCCATCTGGAAGAAAATGGAATAGATTTATTGTAGCAAGTGAAAAATAACATTATAGACCGTGTTAGGTAGAGTTTCATGTTTACACATCCTGTATCTCGAAATATTTCTATCATGCTTTGTTTCGTTTTCCATGTTTTCATATCTTTTTCAAAAAGAACAATGCCGGGTTTTTAAAAAATTCTCATATTGAAATTCACAATTGATGCAGATATCACTTTTCTTATCATTCCAAATTTTTTTTTTTTAAAAAAAGACCCTAAACATTCCCATCAATTCATAAAGCCATTGCCACAACAAGAAAAGCAATATTTTCTCTTATTTAAAAAAAAAAAAAAGTTATTTGGTTTACACAAAAAGAATTTTCTCCATCATTTCCGTTCTTTTAAAAAAAAAAAAAAAACATTTAAACATATTATCAAAATGCATCCAACAAGGCACTATAGAAGTTGTATTAGATCCAAATTACAACTCAGAAATTTAAAGACAAAATCATTAAGCAGAAAAATTTTATACTTTCGGACTGTATCCTCAACGCTCAAATGAAACCAAACACAAAATATTCCAACAAAACAGAGACAAATCATTCCCCAAACCCAAACGAAAAATATGGATCATGACATACATACACACATGCATGCATACATGCATATATATATATATATATATGGAGAGAGAGAGAGAGAGATAACAACATACATTAACAACCAAACCAAAAGATCTAAGATAGATCAATCCAAATCACAATGCTAACAACATCTAATTGAATTCAAAAACCAGAACACAATAATAAAATCCGCAAAGTGCAGAAGCAAATGAGCCTGATACCATCAACTCGTGAATCAACTCGAACGACTGAAGAAAGAGATATTTAAAAGCATTTCAACCAAATAAATTAAATCCGAATCGACAAAGACGAGAATTCTACCTTCTGAAGCCCTAGAGAGAGAATGAAAGAGAGAGATAGCGATCTCTGATGGCCCGAGATTGCGAAGAGAGAGAGCGAGAGAGTTGCGAGAGACCACGCACGGATTGGGACATACACCCAGGAAACGAAACGGTCAATATATATATGAAGCAATGAATGTGATCTGGCCGTTAATTTTTACATTCTTGATGTACGGTCATCGTGACGCGTCATGGCTGATTGGGCCTATCATGCCAGGCTTCCGTTTTTCCAGTTCTTTTCATAAGGCCGTGTTTGTTTGCTGAGTTACATAATCCTATGCCAAAATGGGAATAAATTGCATCAGTTTTGTTTTTTCATAAAAAAAATTTTTATGACGAGGGTGTCCGTGCCAGCTTACGTGCACCTCGACTAATCCTTTGGATTACTTTACTAATCACGGACACCGGATAAGACACAAGGGTTACCCTACTAATTACGGACACTGGATAAGACGCAAGACAAATACTCTAGGTAGGTGGTCTAGAAGATTCCAAACAAGGACCTCAGACTTGATATGCCGAAGTCCAATCATCTAAGCCACCATTCATTGTATTCCAGCAGAACGTCCACTCAATAATAAAAATAATGGTAATAATCTGGTCACTATTTTTTACTTGGCAAAAAAGAAAAAAGAAAAATATTCTTTGCTTGATTCTTGAGAAAAATCTGCTCAAATTAATGAAGTAGACTAGAGAATTATTCCATCACACCTCTCACTGGCTGGACTTAATTCTAGAAAAACACAATGCATGAGAATGATGTTAATCAATCACTTAAGCTATAACCTTCTCACTCTTTATTCGTAGGCTTTTACTTTTTATTATCGTATTTCACTTTCTCAACTACATGGGATAGAGTAGTTGGTCTATCTTATTACTTGCTTCTTCAAAAATCAAAGGTTTTAAGATGAACTCTCCTTTACAGGGCAGATTTTTATTCCCTGGTATTAATTGATGCAAAGTGAATAATAGTCTTAATTGTATTTGAGGTCTGAGGATTATCATTCCACGGATTTTACCAGCCATTTTTCTCAGCAACCAACCAGAATATTATGGATAAAGGCAACCAACTGGAGTATTGTGGATAAAGTAGTGATTGTTCATAATTTCAAATTTCTTTTCCTTTCCCTCATTCTTTCCGAGCTGAGTTGAGAGGCATACACTGTACTCTTTCAGTGTTTTGAACCCAGAACCTGTTGTATAATTCTCAGCATGTTGCGAGCTAAACTAGAGGGATATTGTTGTTTCATCAAGATTTTCACTTCTTTTGTGTAGCATAACATTAGTTTCCAAACACTCACAGCAATAACCTTTTCTTTTCTTTCTTTTTTCCTTTTTTTTTTTTATTGAAATGCAGATCAGAAGCCATTAACAGAACACAGATTCAGGCTTCCTCTATAAGTTTTGCCAGCCATTGGCGCAATAGGCCCAAGATTAAAGAATGGTGTAAAATATTTGCCAGTTATTGCCCATTATCAATGCTAGTTATTGGCATAAAATCAACATAACGGTTGGGACCAAATGAGAGAATAGTCCATGAAATTATACAAGCACCTGCTCTAAAAGTGTCAGCCTGCAAATGATCAAATTATCAACAAAAATCTTCAGATTCAAGGTGCGTACATAATATTGCAATTTGAAGATCTCAGCCATGTTTTAGAACATTTAAATCTAAAAAGAGTAGAATAAATCAACATATCAAAAATAGTTGAGAAGGCCATCCAATGAATCACTTAAAACTGTCAAGATTGAGAACACACTAAAAACTTCATATAAAAATGTCGCAACAAGAGGAACCAATGCAAATGGATGACACTGTCTAAATGGATAACAATGGAACAATGCATATAAAGGGAGAAGGGCGAAAATCTGATATCTTCTGGGTACATGTCTGACAAGGATTGACCTTAAAAATTTCAAATTCGTGATGTTAAATCCAAAACCTGCGATAAAGAGACCAATGAAATGGCAGGCTTGCCCGGACACTTCTACAAGAATGGGGGTAGTATTACCCAACGGCGTGGATACTTGGGCCTTCCCTCCTTCCCATCGAAAAGCTGCAAAAGAGGTGTCAAATGTAAGAAACAAAATCAATTAAATGAACGATATGACGTTATTGTTGTGCGACTAAGTCATTAATGACACTGATACATATCAAGCTGCAAAAGAGGTGTCAAATGTAAGAAACAAAATCAATTAAATAAACGATATGACGTTATTGTTGTGTGACTATGTCATTAATGACACTGATACATATCAAGATATTCAGGACCAGAGAGACATTAAGGACACTTCTACATCAAGAAAATAAGTTTGATCGGTTTGTTCTGATCCATGGACTTATGATCCAAATCCAATGACAAAATTTGAAAGTTCATGACTACTGTCAAACTGGATTTCAATCTTTCAATTGGATCCAGTTTTGCATCCGATCAGATGCTAATTGGATATATACTCTGCATACCAAACTTGGATATAGGTAGATCCAAGCCAAACCTAATCCCATTTGGCCTAAAGGTAGGGCAACATATTATACCAGCTGAGAGGTCTAAATGTAGAAAACCCGTGCATGAAAAAGCGAATGCAAGAAACGATCAAAAGATACTCATTCAAATAATTTTAAAAAATTTACCTTCCTCAGACGGCGGTGCTTTGCAAGGGCCCAATTGGTCATGATAAAAGCAGCGACCACAAGGAAGACGTAACCTGCAACAGTCTGTGTTGCAATATTGAACCCCAACCACTGATAAATCTCTGTTGTATAATTTGCACATGTTACAATATTGAACAAAAACCCACGTGGAATTTGGTACCCACCACCCCCATCAGGGCCCCGAAGGTTCTTCAGCAAGATATGGCAATAGAAATTTGCAACTTGACAAACCAACCCAAAACCAAATCCAATCTTCATTTGGAGGTCACTAACAGGGGTATAAAGTGGGTGGTTCACATAATAAGCAATGTAAGCGCCAAAGGACCAGTAATATGCACAATTCCGGAACACATTGCTGAGTGGTGAAGTGGCATGGCTGAACCGGTGCACGAAAAATGTCTCCATAATACGTTTGAAGTAGTGGAAACACCAGTAGTACATGGCATATGTCTGAGCTGGGTGGATGACACGCTCCCCTTTGTACCCAAAGTATTCATATACAGGGAAGTAGTAGAAAATAGGATAGATGATCAGAGGACCCAAATACTCCCAAAAGAAAAGAATACGGTACGAAACTTGTGGGCCTAGGTCCTTGAACACTACAGTCAAGTTGTTTGAGTTTCCATCGGTATAATCTTTCACACTTTTCTTGTAGTTAAGGACGACAGGCTTCTCCTTTGATCCCGGTGGGAGAGGGAGGGTCAGTCGCTGTCTAGAAGGATAGAATTTTTTGGCTGTTGAAGTAAGACATGTAAATCATGTTATAGCAACAATATCTAATATAAAAGCTACCAACATTTATTTATTCATTCATTTTATTTATTTATTTATTTATTTTTTTTGGGGGGGGGATGGGAGCTTGTGAAGTAATAAATAAGCATTTAGGAAGAATCAAAGCATCAGCAGTGAAAAAATAAGTCCAATAAACAAAAGCTAGAGTTATTTAATGCACTACATGAAGGTGTGCCCGCATTACTTATCAGAATAAATATTCAAGCCAGAAATTCCATTATGAGTTTGTTGGCAACTCCCAGCTTTACATCTCAGTTGTTTTCATGCTTTTCAGTCTACCATTCTAAATGAAAATGAATAGAAAAATGCAAATTCAATGTTCGATATTCTAATATTTTTCTCAATTGCAATGATAAATATTTGGTTCTCTTAGGTGAGAAAATACCTATAAGATGCATACAATTCCCTACATCAAAATGGCCTTTTAATCTTCTTTGTCTATACCTTTCCTATTCTTGGGGTATCAAGGATGATTACTATGACGTTGCATGAGTTTAAACTGATTAACCAATAGAAAATTTTTCCCTAGTTGCCAACTGGTCTTGGCCAAGGTTCATGCTCCTCTCTTAACACCAAGCCATCAACTATCCTCCCAAGAATTTGGTGCCGATTCCCAGGGCAACATCAGTTGAGAACCAGTCATAATTAATCTCAAGCTCTGGTAAATCGTATTTCCACACATGAAGTCAACCACAAACAGATGCAATAAGGTGATTTGGGATATTAAAGGTTTGTAAAGTAAAAGCTGCCCTATTAGTCAAGAAGTCCACTTTTGCATTTTCCTTCTAGAAGCCCAAGAAAAGAACACTTAATCTACCCATAATATTCAAAACCGATGCAAAACTTTCCAGGAACCTTCAAAATAAACTTCAGTATCCAGATTTATCAAGCCCCAAAAGTACCAAGTCAATATTTTTTGTAAACCTATGGTCCTCACAATCAATCTAACATCTTGTCAAACATTGTTCAATGACCATGCAACAGGAGAATTTCAACTACACAGCCCGTGAAAATAGCTCTTCAAAACGAATGGTCTACTCATGTTCTACTGAGCACTATGCAGTATGATGATTCCATACAAAGCTTTATGGTTTCACTCCACATATTATCATATTCAAATTTGTTTTTCTGGTTTTTAAGCATTCTACTCCATTTAAAGTCATAACTTTAAGAATACTACTCCATGTTAATCATGCCCATGCCCGTGTCTATCCGTGTGTAAAACTGGGCAGTGCAGTTATTTTAGTTGTTACACATATAGCTATGGGTGCTCTAGATTAGACCATATAAGCATGTAGACAAGATGTCATCTCTCCAAAATTAGCAGTTCTAGCACCCAAAAGGCCAAAACTAAAAATTGACAACAGTGAAGCGATATCAGAAGCACATCGAGTACTTACTTCGCAGATAAATAGCTTTCTGCAGATCAGCCACTGTAGCCTACAAAACAACTCCAAAACAAACACAATTACAATCACAACCCATGGACTCCGTTTGGTTACTATTAAATTGTAACAAAACAAATTGAAATTTTATATCTTAAATTCTTATCATTTCCAACCCGATACAATTCAAACCTTTTTCTTAACTGAGCCTAATACAAAAGAAAACATAAATTCAAAATATGTAAGTCATGTTCGTTGTTCTCAGAACACACTAAGAAAAATTGGGAACATGCCGATTTTAGTGATTTCGTTTTCTTTTTTATTTTTTTAATAAAGAAAACATAAAACAGAAGCTGGAAATGGGCCTTCTTCGGGAAAAATTTTCAGTAGATAAATTTCAGAAACCCTGTTTTCTATTTTTGGTGACTTACGAACAGAGAAGTGTTTTCGGAGCACAGACACAAACAGGTCCTTATTTTCTTCTCCTTTCCTCCATTTTCTCAGCAACCAATCAGATAAATTAAAGAAACTAAGACGGTAAGACCCAAAAATTTTGAAACCCAATTCCCAATCTGAAAGACTGAAACGAACAAGCAACAATCGAAAACAAAAACAGAAACAAAAAGAAACCCAGGTAACAAAAGATGAAGAACTTACAGAATCATTGAGCTCAAGCCCACCCTTGACGACTTCTCTGCCACTGCGTGAAACAACACTCACCTTCATTTTTAAGACGAGATAACAAGATCGAAAATATGAGAGAGACCCACTTCACAAAACGGAGAAATCAAGCAACCGTTTTCAAATCTGTGAACGATATTCTCAAGATCTACAAGAGGCAGAACCTGAGAATGAAGCCACAGATGACAACAATTGACAAGAAAGAGCTTAAATTGTTGGCATAAGATATAACGAACAGCAGGTTCAGTGTTTAATTTAGAGAGTGGGAGTCAATCAGTTAGGCGACGGGAAGATACATTAAATCACAGGTTATTAATGGCGTGTGGTTGGGGTAGGAGAACGACATATTCGAGTTGATGAACCACCGTTTTTATCAGTCTTGGTTCCTCTACAGTGAAGTTTGATAAGGTCCAGTAACTGTACGGCTATAAACTAACCCAATCTAGTTTAATACAGTAGTTAATAAATTTATAGACTCAAAAATACACAAACCATCCTCAATGAGCCTAATCAATTTTGAGTCAAATTTAAATAATTTAAAAAATATTAATAAATTTATTAAATTGAATAGTGTTTCACTCTAGCTTGATTTACGAAGTTTGAATGGTTATATTTTTGGGATGTATAAATTAATAAATTTAAAAATAAAATTGAACTTAATTTATGAACGAGTTCAAAAAATCTTCTAATTTGATAATTCAACCGACCTCCTATCAACCTAATCTCAAGCCGCACCTAAGTAGCTCATTGAGAATTAAAATCTATCTATATTTATGAGAGGTTGTGGTCCGTTATTTAAGGCTTGTTTGTATTAGTTTTGATTAAAATTAATTTTGAACAATTATGTTTTCACATATTTCTCTAGAATTATATTTAAATTAGCTTTTAGTGTATCAAAATTTTCATACTAGACATGATTATGACAAAAACTAAGAGACCTAACTTTGGTCAACGATTCTACACTCCTCAAGCCATCTATAAGCGATCATTAGCTGTCTCTTTAAATTAAGTGAAATTTTGAGATTCAAAAGTGATTCTAGGTAAAGGTATTCCAAATGGGACATAAGACCTTTAGAATTAGGCATGGAAAAGAAATTTTAACATGCTTTGATCCATAAATGAAATGCTGTCTTTTTTGTATTTCCTCATTGCTCCCTTCCTAACATCAGCATTTTAGCACTAAAAATGACCTCAAATACTTAGCACTATAAGTCTATTGTGTGTATTTTCTATTCAATAATGCTACATATCCCAAAAAATTCTATCAAAAAAGCATCACAAATGGAGTTTTTTCCAAAATGACCGTATAAAAAAATATATATATACCATACTGACCTTCTGAAAAAAATATATACAAGAGTGACCCTCTGACTCGGTCAAACCCAATAAACCGCTGTTTCAAACAGCGGTTATTGTGTTATTTAATGAACCGCTGTTTCAAACAGCGGTTTATTCTAAAGTAAAAAAGTAACAAAAGGTCAGTGGTCCCCTCACTTCGCGACAGAGCCTGTGGTCCCCAAATCGCCTCCGACGTCTTCTCCATTCTTCTCCGACGTCTTCTCCGACCAAACCCACCGTTAACCGCCATTTCCAAACCCCTTTTCGCCATTCTCGCCGGATCAAAACCCCCAAAACCCTTTTCCACTTCTCGTGACATTTCAGATAACCCCTAAAACCCCCAAACCCCATTTCTCCGACGAAACCCGCCGTCTTCTCCGACGAGGTGGCCGTTAACCGCCATTTTCGAACTCTTTTTCTCCATTCTCGCCAGATCAAAACCCCCAAAACCCTTTTTCTCCATTCTCGTGACATTTCAGAAAACCCCCAAACCCCATTTCGGACATTAACGACCAAATATCCATCTTCCCTGACCACATTGCTGCCTTTCTCGCCGGATAGTTGCTTGTTGGACCGTGAAAGTAGGAGCTGTGGTCTGAAAAACCTCCCCGATCGTGACACAGAAGGTTCTCTCTCTCTCTCTCTCTCCCTCACTGCCATTTTGTGGACTATGTATGTGTTTTATGGTTATTTGTTCTTGCATAGTAATTGGATTTTTATATTCGCATATTATTTAATTATGAAAAAAAAAATAGTATACCAAACTCCAGTGTTAACTTTTTGTATTAATACATATAATATATGGAGATCGAACTTGGACTTAAGTGCATAAGGTTAGTGCTGAATTGAGTTGCAAAAGTAAATTAAGGCCCTAAGGCCCCTCCTAAATATTTTTAAATGAGCAATACTATACATAAAAACTTTATTATAAATTTTCCATACTTATAACACACAAAATAAATTATCATTGCTGTATAATAAAAGACAGAATTATATATTCATAAATTCCTCACATAAATATTTGTTTTCATTATATGCATCGTGCCTATCTTTACTAATGAAAATTCTGCCATATTAGTACTCTTTTCCCTTATATTTTAAATGGTTAATTAAGTTATAGGCAAATTTTATAAATGAAACTTTTTTCTTAAGGTGTGATGATTAGTTGCATGCCCATTTATCTCTTGAGTTGCCGACCTAATTTATTTCTCTTGTTAAATTATATGTGAAAAACAGAGTATTGGCCCTATTGGGACCCAATAGTCAATAATTTTAACCTAGGAGATTTATATGGTGAAAATATAGGATTGGTTAGATAGTTTTAAAAAATCTAGACCATCTAGTCTTCTATAATATTATTTGGTCCAAATGATTTAAATAGTTGTCAGTAAGTTCACAAATAATATTGTATAGTATCTCTTTAAATGTGTCACATGTTCAACCACTGCTCAAGGACTTGTATCACCAAGTAACATGTTGAGGAAATAATAAATGAGATATTAGTTAATTGTCTAGGCATTCTTGAGGCTCTCCCTAGATATACTTGCAGTGACCTTGTGCAATAGACGAAAACTTGTTATGATCATAAAAAATTCCAAGAAAGATTGGCTATTCCAATGGTTTTAATATTTGTATAATTTGTAACACCTATGACTGAACTTTCGTAATCTATACAGAGCAATGAATCCAAGGTATGTCACCGTATTATGCTATTGGGATGGGGAGACAAAAATGGGGCCCGAAAGCATTCAATATGAGGGTCCTCCGCCTAGAGCAATAAGAGTTTTTGAAAATATCAAGTTGTCTGAGTTGAAGGACCAGATGCACTAAGAGTTTATAGATCTGCTAGATATTTTGCAAAACGCCGGGAATTGGGGGATAAACGTACTGCTTTAGTGGGCTCCGGAGGTCTAACCCCTAATGCTCAATTGAGACTTCAATCAAATGGACTTAAAGCTGGTGGACATAAAGTTAAGCTTTTTCATCACAGGCTTAGTCACTTTGAAGTTGAAACGGCGGTGCGTAGGTATCAAGATAGGATCAAGGGTGGCTTTAAGCATTTTGTTGAATTGGAGAGTAAGACATGCACTTGTACGAAATTGACACTCTACCACTTTCCATGTTCCCATGTATTGGCCGCATGTGCTGATAGAAATTTAAGTTGGAGTCCTTATATCAGAGAATTTTATAAGATGACCAAATATGTTTTAACTTGGGCACCTATATTCCAACATGTACCTGCCAAGGAAGTTCGTCCAATGTACCAAGGGCCAACGTTGATTATGGATGGTTCTAGGATGAGACAAAAAAAAGGCCGACCGAAATCAACGCGCTTTCATAATGAAATGGATGCTAGGGAAAGCCAAGGAACCGTTATGTGCACCATTTGCAAGCAGAGTGGCCACAATAGGAGGACATGTCCAAGCAAAAATTCTACAAATTAAATTATGTAACTTTTGATATGTCTTGTAATTTACAATATTGGAATATTAACGTATGTTTGTTTATATTTCTCCTTAATGTAACATTGTATTTCTTTTTCTTTACCAGGATATTTGCTTATTACTTGTAGTAAATTCACATGTTACTTGTGATCTTGATTGATTTAATATTATAGAGAGTGTAAGAAACGAATGGCTCGAATATGAGGTGGTAGAGCGAGACCTCCTCGTCAGATACTGGGTATTGAGCCCGGTCCTGATTCTTTGGACGTTCTTCATTTGCAACGGTCTCACCGTTCAGAGGCCGTATGGATTGGTGAGGTAAGATTACTTATATTACGTATCATATTAACTCAATTTAGTATCGTATTAAATCCAATTAGATAATAATTATCAAATGACTGTACAGGGTGATCACATCTTACAGTGTCGACATCACCATGTATGGAGACTTCATGACAGGGTTCGACCATTAGTACAGGAGGCTGGGTTCTATGGATTATGTCAGATTGGGCATGTATCATTAGATTGACCATTAATTACATCATTAGTCGAGCGCTGGTGACAAGAGACACATACTTTCCACCTACCTGTAGGTGAGATGACGATTTCACTACAGGATGTAGCTTTACTTCTTGGGCTACGTATCGATGGCCATGTCGTTATAGGCAATAGCCAGCATCACGAGGAGTGGCCTGTTCTGTGTGAGCGCCTATTGGGTCTTAGACCAAATGCTTCTGACATATCTGGATCTTCCCTCAAGCTACGATGGTTATCAACCAACTTCAGTGCATTCCCGGATCAGCTAGAGGGACACATCCACTTAGAGGCGATCACGGCCTTCCATGCTAGGGCCTACATTTTATATTTATTTGGGGCGGTGTTATTCCCAGATACTTCAGGGGACACAGTTCCTTTGATGTTCCTACCATTGCTGGACGATCTCCAGTGGACGAGTATGTACAGTTGGGGCAGTGCCACGCTTGCACATCTTTACAGGGCCTTGTGTAGAGCGTGTCAGCTATCAGTGAAGTAGATAGGTGGTAACTTGCTCTTACTGCAGGTATGTGGCTTAACACTATGTATTTAAGTTAGCTATATTTGTTACTTAAAATTAATAGTGGATATCTTTTTTTAGTTATGGTCGTGGGAGCGATTACATATTGGCCGTCCTCAACTATGACGAGGGAAGGGCCACCTGCGGTAGATGCTGTGTTGGTTGGTGGAGCAAGTGATGAGGTGGAGCCAGAGATAGTCGCTGAGGATGTAGCTGCGCATCCGGATCCAGCAAACAGACTTCCATTAGGAGCTAGGTATATATACTTTGTTTTGAACTGTAAATTGATTTACCATTGAATTTAATTTAATAATAATGTGTATGTGTTATGCTAGGTGGCTGCAGCAGAGGACATATGTGGAAAACCCAACTGGGGTCTTAAAGTTCTATCGGGATCAGTTGGATCAACAGGCTGCTCATCAAGTAATATTCACTGTTGTATGTTTATAATTCATACTCTAACAAAAAGATTTTCATTTTCCAAATAGGCTTCTTGTTTAATCTAAATTTTATATGCTTTCTGGACATCTATAAACAAGTTATCTGGGAACCATATACCAATGCTTGCTTGTTGACAGTTCCACCGATTTGTCTTGATGGCCAGCATTTGTGGAGATCTCGGGTTCCCTTAATATGCTTTGCATTTGTTGAGTTCCATCTCCCTGATAGAGTGATGAGACAGTTTGGGTTGGCTCAGTATATTCCGGACCCATGTGACATTCTAGAGAGGTTGCACGCAGTAGATAGAGGTGGGCGAGGTAACACAGACTGGGTTTCTACACACATCGACCATGTGCTGCTGTGGAATAGTTGAGCGGACCACATTGTCGTGCAACGTACTGATGCTCCAGATGCCACAGATATTTATATGGCATGGTATGGGTCAATCACTCATCGGAGGATTGGACCTCTGACTCAGTTGCCACCGCAGCCACCTCCGATGCAGTATGAGCCATCGGGATCCAGGACTCATGCATTGGTAGGCCATGCACGTGACTATTCGTATGAAACTTATATTTGGATTATAAAATGTATAATTGTATAACAAAACATATCTTCTATATGTTTCAGGTTAACACTATGATAGCCGTTGTCAAACGTTGTGCTACGGCGTTGCGTCACAACATTGATGACTATGCACGTGCCGCATTTGAGGAGGTGATGGGTATATGCACAACCACAATAGATCATGTTGGGGAGCACGATCGTTTGAATAGAGAATTAGCCATGCATGATGTTGCGGATCGAAGCAGAGGTGATCGAGCAAGGGTTAGAGGTCGTCGAAGCGGTAGACGAGCGGGTGCACGTGTACCTGCAACTGCAGCACCAGCTGATGATTTCACTGTTAGTCCTTCACAATTGACACAGTTAGGCATAGGATCAAG
Organism: Hamamelis virginiana; assembly: GCA_017140935.1. Classification (NCBI taxonomy): domain Eukaryota; kingdom Viridiplantae; phylum Streptophyta; class Magnoliopsida; order Saxifragales; family Hamamelidaceae; genus Hamamelis; species Hamamelis virginiana. Next base: position 2,873,611 of record JAESVK010000377.1, on the reverse strand, counting down.
TGCAGGACGTGAGGATGATGCTGAACCGTTGTATCGAAATAAGAGAAGGACGACGAGAAATTGATGTATTTCTAGTATATTATGCGATGTGTGCATCTATATATATATATACTGTGTAAATGTTTAACTATTGTACTTTTAAAACTATTGCATTTACAGAAGATATGGCCATGTGTTATTTTTTATTGTATATATTAGTTGGGATTATGGATTGTGGCTTGTCAATGATTTGTGGATTGTGGCTTGTCAATGATTTGTGGAGTGTTTTGTGATTTGAATGTATCCAAAATTGTATCAAGGATGTATGTATGAAGGAATTATGGTCTAAAGAGGGGGAAATGGCCAAAAAAAAAAAAAATTTCCTTCAAAAACCGCTGTTTGAAACAGCGGTTCTTAAGTGACCCCCCAGCTCTTCTGCAGGTTTGGTGAACTGAGAGGTTCATTATAGAACCGTTGTTTCAAACAGCGGTTATTCCTCAAAAACCGCTGTTTGAAACAGCGGTTCTATAATGAACCTCTCAGTTCACCAAACCTGCAGAAGAGCCGGGGGGTCACTTAAGATACGCTGTTTCAAACAGCGGTTTTTGTATATTTTAAATAACCGCTGTTTCTAACAGCGGTTTATTGGGTTTGACCGAGTTAGAGGGTCACTCTTGTATATATTTTTGAATGGAGGTCAAAGCTGTATATATATTTTTTTAAAAGGTCATTTTAAAAAAAAAACTCTCACAAATGAATCAAAGCTCTTTATTTATTATCGAAAAAAGACTTGGACAAAAAAAGGAGTTGGATCAAGTTTTGTCGCTCTCTCGCTCTCTCTGTCTCTCTCTCTCTCTCACACACACAGAGGATTAAAATTCATCTCAGTTTTTACATTTGAAAGCACTTTTCTTGCCTTTCTTTTACTATCATTATAAAAAAGTCTAAGAAAATATTACTTCGAAAAGTAATGAAGGTACTTTTGAAATGCTCAACAAACTGATTTAAGACCCACCAAAAAGCATTTAAGGCACTTTTGACATGCTAACAAACTGATTCAAGTCATAAAACGGCAGCTCAAGATTTGAATGCGATTCAGTCAGAACAGTTGGGTGCATGATACTACATTAATAGATGGTAAGTTGAGGGTCATTACATTTATGATAAGCCATGTTGTAGCGTACAACATCTGCCTGTTCTAAGTACCCAGACCTCAACATATCAGCATTCAGAATATTGGACCAAATTTGTTATCCAACTGGCACAATGGGGATGTTCGGCATATGTAAAACGAAAAAAAAAAATTATCACTAAACATTAGTCTAACCGATTTCTATTTCACTATTGTTTGATAAATCTATTTTTCTCTAAGCCTTGTGCAGAAAATAAGGTATAAACATAATTTTCTTCAAACCAACAGTTAGTTGATTTATTTAAAAACCAGATAACAGTAAAAGAATAGGCCTAACCTGACCCAACTTTTAGAATTCCCGAACATACTGTAAAGGCATGACACCCTTTTAGGTTCTAACCTACTGCTAAAAGTATCTCTCTTAGAACTTAGAAGCAATGCCATCTGCAGCTCTGCTTGTCTTTCTGAATACATGGCTCACTTGTATCGTGTCGAAACAGTTGCATATCTTCTGAACTTTCCTTGATAATATTTCATATTTGGTACTGGGGAAGTGTCATGTTCCCTTTGGGAGCTCCAGACACAATCAACGAATCCTCTTTGAGGATGAGCACAGGTTTGGTACCATCCCTTAAATGCAATACTCTCAGCTATTAATATTGGATGCATGGTGCAGATTACTTGTTGCAGGCTTGCAGCAACAAATTATCAAAGAAACAATTTCCTTCTACAAGAGGGCTCCACTTGAATAATGAATTCTTTGTTACTGTGGCCAGCTTCTTCCCCAGCTTGTTCCTTGTTTTTCACCTGCAAAATTATCAACTCATCCATCAGACGGGGGCCCTTTGTAAAGAACATTAATAGGATTATGTTTATTTCCATTAGAAATAATTTTACTCCTATGATTCCAACTAAAGTAAAGCAATCTGTCTCTGGAGTACTTTTCCCATCCCCTATTCTTACCAAATTTAATATCACAATATCACAGAACCTTAAATTCCAAATCCATATTCATACCTCTTTCTCCCAAAACACAGTCCATGAACTCTATGCAAATCCAAAAGAAATTGAATTCTCCATCTATTTCAAACCACCAGATCCGTTGGAGATATGTAACTGTCTAGAATCTAAATGCAAAAAATACAAAAATACAAATCAATCGGATAATTCCATCTACAATCTCACAACACCATCAAAATAACAACAATTATTGAAAGGCCTACACCCTCAGATTTCAAACAACCTCAGAGCATAGGAAGCAAAAACATAGTTGTATATATAAAACTACTTTCTAGGTTATTGGCATTTTCAGAATACAAATCAAAAAGAAGAGAAACCAAATCCCTAGTGATCAATTTCTCAACTAGACGCAAGTTACGAAATCAATGAATAAATAAAAAGGATTCAATCCAATCAGAACAGTTTCAAACACCAAAACAACTTTGAACTCTAATTCCAGGTTGCCATTCCAAATCCTTTCTTCCCCCAAAATAGTAAAAATAAAACATGCATGATTTCATCAGTAAAAATAAAACAGGCTTGTGGCTATATATACCACAGTTCAATATTTGCAGAAATCAATTGGATCAATTTTCACAAGTATCTAAGATGACATGCATATTAATGAACAACAAAATGACATGCATATCTATAGATCAAATCCGAGCAAAATTAATTGTATACCTATAACAGATATTTTTCCACTTCCAAACACAATTCATATGAAAAATTTGGCAATAAATCCACCCATTGATGTTCACTTGTGTGACATAACAGAAGAAAATTCATCCACGACTCAAATCGAAGCAGTCACCTATATATGTGCTCACCTGTGGCCCTGTCAGTGCAAATAGATACGAAAGACACATTTGAATCAGAAACTTTACTATAAAACAGAGTAGAGTAGAGTAGAGTCGAGTCGAGTCAAGTCTAGTAAGCTTGCTTTATATATGTATATATATGTTCACCGGTGGCTCGTAAATGAGTCGAGTCAAGTCCAGTTGGTTGCTCGGGCTTGGCTCACTAAATTAACAATCAGAGTTCTTTCACATGCTACTATAAAACAAAATAAGCTTCTTTTGAAATGTGGTAAATTGAAAATAGATATAAATATCTAATGTCTACAATACCAAGAACACAGCTGAAATGGCTATTCTTCATGTCAGGTTACATATTCAAATAGAAATATATATCTAACGTCAACACCAAAAAAAAGAAGAGAAAAAAAACAACATGAGTTTCCCATTGCAATAATTTCTGCATACAGTAAATAAAAAAATATGTGAAAAACCAACATAACTCTTCCAACTCCATGTTTTCCTTCACCGTTTCAAAAGATACATATCAAAGGGAATAACATTACAAAGGAAACATAGGAAGTACTGATTGCAAATGTTTGCACTAGAAAATCACATTACTGTTATTGGACTAAAAAGGGTTCTGATTTACCAACCCTAATTTAATGCTCAAGTAACAACACGAGGGCCAATAATCATCTACATCTGGGAAACTCACTAAACAACTTTGCATATATCTTCATACTCAACAGCTTGAAGCACTCTCCCATCATATATTCCCTTCTCTATCTGCACCTTTGCACAAAACTTATCAGTATTCACTGCTAGCAACCTTGCATTTGATCCACGATATGCACCGTTCACTATCCTCACATGACCCCCAATCTGCGGAATCACAGTCTCGAGCTCATCTTGATCAACCCTGAGGACATGTTTGCTTTCAAGCATCTCAATTTCCCCAACGTACTTGTCAATGACTTTCCGCACAGACCCCTTTTGCTTATAGTACCCCTTTTCTGCCAACGCTTTGCTCATAACCTTAACAATAATTCCCTCACACAACCAATAATCCTTTCTATTACTCCTCTCCTTCGCCTTCTCCTGCTCTCTCATCAGCTCATCCAACGCAGACCTGCCACCACTTTTAACTGCATTCCCACTAGCTTTTCTTATCTCATTCTTATCATTCTCAGCTTCTTCAAACACCAATTTCGAACTCTCCCCTTTTTCTTTGGCAATGGGTTTCAATGAGGACGAACCAAGGGCAAATGCAATCTTACCACCATTCTCCGATTTTGACAACAATACCAGTTCTGATTCAGAAGGCTGATTCTGAGTCGACCCACTTTCCAGTGGCATTAACTGTTCAGCTCTTTCAATTTGTTTCCTAATTTCTCTCTCTTGTTTTTCTTCCTCCACTATATCAGCCTTAATTCGCTTATTTTTAAGTCTTTCTTTGAAAAGGGTCTCTGAATCTCTATCTATATACGTAATGAACCACCCCTTTGGGGTCTCCTCCACCTTACACTTTCCAGTCCGTCCCAAATACTTCACAAACTCAGTAAGCGTAGCCCATTCCGTTGAGTTCATATGTACATGATGCCTATCAGCTATATATTCGTTATACACAACAGTGGCTGCAATACGACTGAACCGGTGGCTACGCTTCATGTGATCGAGGAACAAGCTCTCGAACTCTTCCGAGTATCCGTCGACGATTCGGTTAGGGTTTTGGCCGAAGATTTGCATCTGACGCTGGTGGCTCTCGCTCATACAGTGGCACTTGAACCCGTTCTCGTCTCGGCACTGCTTCTGACACATCTGACAATACCATCGAAGCTTCTGGAGTCCCTTTGCTTTGATTCGATTCGCAATCGCTTTTGGAGTGAGAAAGTCGTTCTTCCCCATTGAAATTCTCAAATAAAAGTTGAAAAAGTTTCGAGATTCAATAGAAGGAGTCTCTGGTTGTTTGCAATTGAAAGTTCCCCTTTAAAATTGGCTGCAAAATTTTCAAAGATTGCTTTGATTTTACGATGCAATTGAGAACAAGCCCTAGATAAACTGGTCAATTCTAATAAAAAATAGAATATAAAATGTGAAAAAAAAGAAGAAGAAGAAGAGAGACAAAGCCAGACTTACTGGGTGATGGCGGCAGGCGGCAGTGACGTCCAGTGATTGAAGGAGACTGACGGCGAAGGATGCTTTCCGGCGAGGTCTTCTAGGGTTCCGGCGAGTGGGGTTTAGGGGAAGACGGATGTTCGCTAAGTGAACCACGTATTGGAACGAGGGCTAATATTATTCGTCCATCTAACCGCTGCTTGCGCATAAGGCTCGTGGGCTCTACTTGTAAAGCGTGGCAGTCATTTTGGGAATAAAATTTCAGATGAGTCATTTTGAAAAATGTTTTTTAAAAAAAAGTTTTTTGTAAAAAAAAAAATTTAATTTAGGATGCCTCAAGCCTTCCACAGTGCAGTTTACAAACATTCATGTTACCAATTTCAATTCCAAGTTTAAAAGAAAAATGTGATTAGGCGGAAAAATAAAAAATAAAAAAATATTTATGATTTAGTGAATGTTTTTGTAGAAATTTTATCCTCTTCAAATCAGACACTGACAAGTGTAATGAATTAAACAAAATCAAAATTAAAATTATTTAAATCAAACAATGACATGTACGACTATAAAAAGGATTGACTGAAACTAAAAATAAAATTTACCAAACTTCGTGTTCCAATTAAAGTTCTTTGGTCAAAGTATATCTCAAGAATCACTTCATTTCAAAGGATCTTTTTAATTTGAAAAGTTCTGCCAATTGCAACCTTAATTAGTCATGGTGGAATGATATATTTATTAGCTTCATTCAGTTTATGATCTGTGCTAATGTCTTTACAACTTAATGGCATCTCTTCTCCTTATAGAAGAGAGGTTTTAATTTTGAGTTGTACAAATCCCTTGGGATTAAACAGAGCAGGAGAGAACTCTATTTAATGAAGTAGAGACCAAATTATTGTGATGAATTACTTGTATTGTAACTTAAAAAATTGCTACTATACCCCAATGTTATTTATTTATTTTTTTTCAAAAGCTATACCACCAATTTGATCTCTACTTTTGTGTTAACTTAAGAGGGTCGTTGTTAATATTTTTCATGGATTGTCACGTTAGTCCACTCAAAAAATTTATAAAAAAATGTATATATATAATTTTTGTTGCCATTATGTGTCAAAATAGATAAAATATGTTTTTATTTTTATTGTTTTTAAAAATGAGTCGACCCGGTAATTCATGTTAATGAACTACATGAGTTTGGATATAAATATTAAAATGTATAGCATTAAGAAAAAAAAAATTAAAAAAAAAAATTCATGGTTTGCGAAATTATTCAATAGCTAATATCACAAACAATCTGAATTAAGCTTGAATTGGCATCATGATCCCACTTTCTTCCTTATATTTTCCATAAAAAAGAAATGGTGGGGTGGGGCCGAACTAAGAAACAATTACTATAGAAAAAATCATCTGGATGTGGCTCAAAATAGAATTAATCCAATGTTAATCAATGGATTAAACAGAAAACCATCACATCCCACCAAAAAAAAAAAAAATACAGCACAACTAGTTGGAAAGCAAAAACACAAAGTATTTTCAACATAGCCATCTCCTCCAACATATTCCCACTTGCAAGCATTGCGAAGAATCCGAGGTTCAAGTCTTTGGGTCGACCAAAAAACACTGAAAACAATTTTCATGCTTTCTCAAATTGTTTCTCCTTGGTCTTTTCAACAGTTTCCACTGGAGGCAGTGTCTGCATATAAAGTTACAAACCCTATTAGAAAAGTAAAAAAGAAATATAAGCAACAATAAAAAGATTAAAGTACTGTATTTATAATGTCTCGGACATTTTATCAAACAGGTCATGGGCCTCCAAAATCCAATGAAGTTGGTAAGCAACTTTGCATTCAGAAATAAGGTGTTTCAGACACTTTATAGAACAGGTAATGAGCGGAGAGAGAGAGAGAGAGAGAGAGAGAGAGAGAGAGAGAGAGAGTTACAAGATCAGGCTTGAAGAAGTTGTGGACAACGGAGGCGCCGGCAAGAAGCGAAACAATGACGACGGCGCACGACCATGCCAACGAAGGAGTCCCTGTTGGCTGCCTCCCTCCTCCGAATTTCTGATTCATCCTTACTTTGATTGATACACTCTCCACTCCTGCGCACGATAGGGCTTCCCGCTCACGAGCTCAGCCACTTGCGGGACCAGCAATTCTAGGCTCCAAACAAGCAAGCAAGCGCGCTCTCTCTCTCTCTCTCTCTCTCTCTCATAAGGACCTTTGACGCCGGTTCAGCCAATAGGGACAGATTTGCTCAAGCTTGATCCACTCGATTCACGACACGTGGTAAACTTTTTCGATGGATTGGTGGACCATCCATCGTTTCAAGGGTCTTCTAGAAAAAAAATACTAGGAATTTTCAAATTGCAATGGTACATTAATACACATCTCTTACTTGGAGTTTGGATTTCCTATTGATAAGACAGTTGATTGATACCTGTTGTTCCAAAATACATCAAAATTTGGTCTTTTTGATGTGAATTATTAAATCTTCTTTCTTTCACACATGTTAGTCATCTAATGATTATTAAGTTGTTGATCACCTGTTACTCTCATATGTGAGCTTGCATCCTTAATTGGCACTTCCATGGGAGAGATGAAAATTATTTTAACACATTATTTTTTTAAAACAAGTTTTTAGAGCAATATTATACATTCAAAAAATTTATCTACAAGAAGTGTTCCAAATGAATTTAAGTTTTTATTTATTACTAAGGAGAGTGTTGTTGCTTAAAGACAGGAGGCCTAGATCATTTTGATACATATATTTTAAGATAATTTTTTTAAAGCATTTGACATTTTTCTTTTATTTTTTCTAAACTATAGTGCCACAGACACATGAGCGATGAGAATTGAGTTGGGACCTCTACTTATTTTTTTTTATACTCGAGCCCTAATATCTTAATATATTATCTAAAAATATTATTATTTTTTATTTTTTATTATGTGTTATGATATTAACCATTCAAATAAATCTAAGTAAAGAAAAATTCAAGTAGATGAAAATTATGAAACTAACATGTCACAATGAAAATTCCTCGGTTAAGACGGCATACTAATTTGGAGAAGTCCCACCAACAAATTTTCAGCCCGTAGGTCCTACAGCTGACCTGAAAAATGGCAAGGTACTAGCGTGAGTCAATTAACTTCAGTATATAATAATGTATGCTTCCTGCAGTGTAATTCTGTCGTAGAAGAAATCATATATGAAAAGAGAAATCACCACTGAAGTTCAAACTTCCAAGTATCATCATTTAATCTTTCTTGACAAGAAAGAAATCTTCCAAGTAAGCTACCTTCTGTTACCTCTCTCTCTCTCTATATATATATATATGTAAATTAGTTGCCATTTGCCTCTTCAGTGTCTTATAACTCTAAAGACTCTTGCCTCTTCTGCTACGCCTTTGGAAGTATCCTGCAGGTTTGTTTTTATCCGCTCATGCGAGCTTATCATTAATTGATTTAATTTTGCCAATTAATTTGAAGTGCTCCTATATCGTTCTCTTTAAATCGAATTATATCCAAACTATCTCTTTACTTATTGAAAATTTTATTTTAGAAGTTCATATGGTTGTTTTGGATCAACCAACATCTCTCTAGCTTGAGTGTCCGCCAGGCAACAAAGCGACTGGAAAAAAAATAATCCAATGACAATATATAATTGATTATTGATCAAAATGACTATATATAATTGATTATTGATCAATTCAAACTCCAAAATGATTAAGATATGCATTAATTATGTGCAGGGAATTAAGCTGCTATTCACAAACAGATTTCTTCACAAGATATGAAATATACTGTGATCGAACATTTTAGCCACCCCCACCTGCTCATTCTGACCTCATCCCAAACACTTTACCAGTGCGATGGATGCAAAGAACTAGGCTCCAAAATATGTTACCAATGTCAATACGAAGAATGCAACTTCCATCTCCACGAGGAATGCGCCGGCGCCGCGGCTTCCTCCTCAACCTTCCACCCATTTTTCAGAAACTGCAACTTCAAATTCCATGAGAAATCCCCTGGAAACAGTGCTAGATACTGCGACGCATGCGGCAAAGACGTGCATGGCTTCCTCTACCAGTGCTTGCACGAAAAAGCCCATGATTTACACCCATGCTGCGTCAAGCTCCCACACACATTAAAAGGAAATGGAATCAAGCTCCGTCTTAGCAAGAAGGTATCCTCCAAGTGCTTGAAATGCCAAAGCAAAGAGATTTCTAAAGGGATCAAGGGTTGGTCTTATATTTCTAGTTGTGGAAAATACAGTTATCATGTGGCTTGTGTTAAGGATATGGTAATTGAGAGTTGGAAGAAGGGTTATTTTTGGCAACAAAGTGTTTTTGAATTGGAGCAGAGTGGCTTCGAGCTGCAGAGTATGGTTACAGGGGAAGAGATGGTAATTGAATGTGGAGAAAGTTCAAGTAGTAGAAAGAAGGGTAGTAGTAGCAAGTACTGGACAATAGCAAAATTTGTTCTGGATCTCATTGTTTCTGCTATATTTGGAGACCCAACTGGTGGGGTTGTTGCTCTTGTAGGATCTTTATTCTCGAATTGATGCACATAGTTACATGTATAATTGAATATTAAACCGGCATGTATGCTAAATTATTCTTGTTTAATGTTTATACTACCCCAAATTCGAAAAATGTACGTACACATAACTTGTATTTGTTTTCTCTTTTCCTTTTATTTTTGGAGAGGTACAGCGGGCTTGGTTTGACTGCTGAGCAAGTATGATGCGGCTTAGCAGCAATTTGGCCTTTTGGCCAATGTAAATTGAGTGTTTAGAAAAACCGACCGTTGGATGGAAACCTAAACCTAAGTATTACAGGCATGCCAAAAATATACAAACTATTAAAATTTTTCACAGTCTGTATATCATAAATTGACCGTCAGATCACTGTGATTTTTGGCATGCCTGTAATACATAGGTTTAGGTTTCCATCCAAAGGTTGGTTTTTCTAAACACCCAATTTACATTGGCCAAAAGGCCAAATTGCTGCTGAGTCGCATCATACTTGCTCAGCAGCCAAACCAAAGTCAGGTATAGTACATTGGACAATTACTGTCGCCCAGCATAGAAAATATGGGTTTTGTTTGATAATTTATCCATTTGAGTTGCAGCAACTCATATATATTTTTATTTTTGTTTTTGTTTGAATCAAATGTTATAAAGATGTTATTTTTCACCTTTTTTTTTCCAATTATAATAAAACCATGTATAAATTCTGGATTTTGTTTGATTATTTATCTTTTTGAATTATGTTGTGGCTTTTCGTATACATTTGTATTTATATTTTTTAGAGTCAATGAGATCACATGGCAAGTCAATCAACCCATCTTCATTTGCTTCTTCATTCTCATCTCTGCTTTTTCCAATCAATCCATCTTCCTTCTTAATTTTTCAATTTTTTTTTCTTTTTTCAAAAAGCAAAGATATGATATATTGACTTTGAATTAGAGCAGAGTGGCTTTGAGCTGTGTTTGTGCCCAAGGGCCAGAGCTCAGAGATGAACACCAAACAATCAAACAAATGAAAAATACACAAGATTTACATGGTTTGGAAATTGCCTTCGTCCACGGGGCAGCGGATTTCACTATATGGAGAGAAATTACAACAATAGAGGAGAAGCACTCTCAACTCAACTCACCAACACTCTCTGATAGGACACTCTATTTTTCTCACTGATTCTTTCTCCCAAGCCTTCTATTTATAGCTGAAGGGAAGAGGCAAAATCAGCAACAAGCCGCCAACAAGCCCACATGCAAGCCACCCTACTAAGGTAGCTCCCCAGATTTTCAACTGATAAAGTCGGTGGCTGTTGGTAGCTCCATCTTTAACTTTGGTGGATTGCCAAATCTGAGCCAATCTTCACAGGCAGCAGAATATGGTTTCAGAGGAAGAGATGGTAATTGAATGTGGAGAAAGTTCAAGTAGTAGTGGCAAGTATTGGAAGATGGCAAAATTAGTTCTGGAACTTATTGTTTCTGCTATATTTGGAGACCCAACTGGTGGGGTTGTCGCTTTTGTAAAATCTTTATCCTCAAATTGATCCGCATAATTACATGTATAATTGAAGATTAAACGGGCATGTATGATAAAATTATTCTTGTTTATAGTATACCCAAGATTCAGAAAATGTACACAATTTGTATTTGCTCTCTCTCTCTCTCTCACACACACACACACACATATTTGGAGTACCTACAAAGTGTATACCTAAAGGATTTCTGAAACTTCTGTTTTAAATATTAATTCTTGGATTTAATTAGTTTTTTTTTTTTTTTTTCCATTTAAAAGGGAAAGATATTAAACAAGCAAACAACAGGAAATAGAACAGAGGGAACATGATTCCCCTAGTACCAGCCTTAAGCAATTAATTAGGTGTATAATAGTGTAAATCATGCATTATTAAGCTTCCTTTCCCCAGATAAATTTTCAAGTTCTTTTGGTTTCTGTTTGGATCTCAGAAAATGCTTCAAAGAAATTTCTTTTTTCTTTTTCCTTTTTTATTTGCAAATGTAGGTGTCCGAATCTTCGGCTTGACTAATATAATTCTGAGTAACAATTAAGGCTGCCTATCACTTTATATCAGCCAGTTAACACTCCATAAAAACATAAATAAATAAATGAACAAAAAAAAAAAAAAACTGGTGACTGCTCTTTTTGTCCAAGTGCAAGGAATATCATTTTAACGTGTAATTGCATGATGAAAATGGTACTTACTTCCATTTGCATAAGTCCGAAATCAATCATCTCTCCTTTAAGAAGATATATGCTACTAGATTACAAGACTATTGACGAACATAAAGTTTATTGGGTGCTTGATTTTGAGAGAGAATTCAGTTTATTATTCTCTTTAATTATTGTAGACTTCAGATTTTTTTTTTTTTTGCGCATTAATTCCTCTGTTGAAGCCTTATTTCTCCTCCTGTTGGATCTCCAAAAATAGTAAAAATAATGTGTTAAAAAAAAAATACACTTGCTATGGGAATTAAACAAGAGCCACTGAGTCCGCTGTGCTGCCATGATAGTGTGGACTTCATTCTAAGAATATATAAGGAAAACAAAATCATGGCCATGTATTGGGTACGGTGTAGAAATTGAAGATCAATCCAAATTGAAGGCCGGCCATGAGCGAGCTTTTCTGCAAAACTAGAATTAATCGATGCTGCAGAGAAGCAATTTCTATGTTCTTCTAGCTAGTTTACGTGCTTTTCCTTCTGTCTAGTCCATTCACTAAGGCATTTACTTAATCATTTCATAGAATCCCTCCCATTTGTCTGCAGAATGTATAAAATATTTCATATCAAATACTAGTCGAGCTTGATGGAGGTTCCGTTTTATGTGTCAATGATTTATTGGTTTAATAGTATGTATTCTCGTTATTAAAAGAGAAATTGATTTTCAATTCGAACACATAAAACTGCATCGATACTCATTTATTAAAATTAAAAAAGAAAAGAAAAAGTGAGACAAATAAAATTAGCAACTACTGCATTTTGGCCATTGTTGCAGCCTAGCTATTTAGGCCTTTGATTTTTTCCTATGGGTATTATGAAGCCGGTTTGGACATTTCCTATCTCATTTCTCTTTTTTTATTTGCTACCAACAGTGAGAAAAAAAAAAGAAAAGAGAAATGGCTTTATAAATTATAAGGAGCAGAAAGAAAATCCAAACACATACAAAGCCAAACAAGGAATTCTATACATCCAAGCCTGCCACTTCACAAAAAGCATATAATCACAGTTGCAATTCCAATTTGCTGGCAGTCAAAATTTGAGAGCCAGTTAAAATCAAAGCTTCAGCTCAAATCAAAGCTCCAATTTTTTATTTTATTTTGCTCTACAATTCTGAGCCAGCTTGCGCTAGAAAAAGCAAGACTTGCAGATTTCTTCACAGTTTCCTTCTTCTTCCTCCTCTCTCTCTCCTTCTCCTTCCTGACTGCTTCCCCTCTCTCTCTGGGCCAGCTCCTCAATAGTCAATACTCGTTTTCTCTACGTTAATGTCCATGTGCAGCCGTGGACGATCTTCCTGTTCCTGAACGAAAATTATAAATTTGGTTCATATGATCAACTGCCAGATATTCTTGTAATTAAGCTCTGAAAATTTCCATTCAATTAATTTAACGTGTGAGCCCTATTTCTTCACAGTTTCCTTCTTCCTCCTCCTCTCTCTCTCCTTCTCCTTCCTGACTGCTTCCCCTCTTTCTCTCTGGGCCAGCCCCTCAATACTCGTTTTCTCTTCGTTAACGTCCATGTGCAGCCGAGGACGATCTTCCTGCTCCTGAACGAAAATTATAGATTTGGTTCATATGATCAACTGCCAGATATTCTTGAAATTAAGCTCTAAAAATTTCCATTCAATTGATTTAACGTGTGAGCCCTACCAACAGACCCCGGAGAAGGGTCATCCCACAACCCAAGTTTCCGTCCTCTCTGAATTCTAGACTCCAGTCGTCGTTGCAGCAAAATATCTTTTACTTCTCTTAGAAGAAACACTAATTCATGGAAATCACACAGAAAGTGCTGCAGTTATTTTCATGTCGTCCCCGCCCTAAGTGACTAGAAATTGCTAAGTACTATGTGCATGGCAGGGATTTAACATTACCGAATGTAAAACATACGGTTTCAATCGCGTTTCCATGAAGTTTCGGCCAAATTAATCTGAAATTCACTGGAAATAGAGATTGAATTCCACAATTTTCCATTTTATTTTTCCTTTAATTTTGAATTTTTTGCCTTGCCTATATAAGACTCCAATTGACACTATTTTTGGTTATATAGCTTCTTCTGCTTCGATCTTTTCATCTGTCCAGTCTTCTTTGACATCTTTTCATCTATCTAGCCTTCTTCTTCTTCTTCTTCTTCTTTTTGTGTAGTTGGATCAACCAGGTACTAATTTCAACTTTTAGAGACTACAAATTAACCAGCTGATAACATCAATCTGCTTTCATCTATATATTTGAATACCATCTTTTCTTTTCCTTCTGATTAATCTTTTAGATTAATTGTTCTGTTATTATCTTTTGGGTTCAGCCATGCATGTATATTTTGCTTTCATCTATATATTTGAGTAACATCTTTAATTTCTCGATCAAGTCAAAAAAAGAATAACATCTTTTCTTTTCCTTCTGATTAATCTTTTAGATTAATTGTTATGTTATTATCTTTTGGGTCCAGCCATACATACATGAAAAGTAGCATTTATTTTCAGATAATTAAATGAAGTCCTTGTTGGGTGCGCAGCGGAAGATATATAAATGAAAATAATAATTTATTATATGCAAAATATTTGATATCGAAATTTATGTGATATATATATATAAAAGAGTATATGCAGATATTAGAAAGGACGGAGATGGAGAGATGAATGGAGATATACGGCCATGGGGCTGTACAGAGCTCCCTATCTAGAATGATATAAGAAGACTTCTATTCAAACTTAGCTTCTTGTATTACTTGAAATACTTTTATGTTGTATTTGGTCACATCACTACACATCTTTTTATACTTGATCATTAATAGCATTTTCATATTCCTATTCTTTTCCTTTCTCCATACAACTTTTAATATTGTAGGACTCTACAACCATTTAGATGATATACCATTTTTTAGACTTTTCTTAATTAAACACCCCTGTAATATTAAAATTGTATGTGAATTACAATTTCCAATAGTTCTATACATTTCTTATATATATATATAACGTGTACAGTTCTATACATTTCTTATTAAAATTGTATGGTTTATTTTTTGTATGTTCCAGAATATTGTGTTGGGAGGATCTTCTATTGTGAACTCTGTTAATCTTGTTTATTATTAATAAAATTTAACTGCTTATCAAAAAAATATAACTTGTACACTAATTATATATCTATCGAACAGGTACTTGTCAAAGACGACGCCTGCATTTGTATTAAGACTCTCAGAAACATGGTGATTCCCTTTTCCCACCCAGTCCACGAGCACGAACTCGAGCCAAAAGACTCTCAGAAACCCTACACGTGTGATGGATGCAAAGAGCAAGGGTTTGGAGTTAGATACAGATGCGAGCAATGTAACTTTGATCTTCATGCGGATTGTATGCATTGTGTATGCACCACCAGCCCCACTATGTTCCATGGCTTCTTCGAAAATGCCACTTTCAAATTCTTTTACCAAAAGCCTAATGGGTCCACAAGATACTGCGATGGCTGTGGAAAAGGCATTCATGGTTTCCACTACCACTGCAAAGAGGAAGGCTGGGATTTGCACCCATGCTGTGCCAAACTTGAGAGGGAATTGTCAATTGATGATATAAAATTTCAGCTTCAAAACAAGGTATCATCCAAGTGTATTTGGTGCAAGAAGAGAAAGCTTAAGGATACTTTTAAGGGTATTCGTGGCTGGGCTTATGTGTCCGAATGCAAGGAGTACCACTTTCATGTGTATTGTGCTACAGAGATGGTGCATCATGCCTGGAAAAATGGGACTCTCAGTAAGGATATGGATAATAATTGTTTGGCCTTACAGAATTTGGAGCACTTGCCCATTCAAGCTAATTACAGGAACAGAAATGGCAGCGGAGGTAACAAGATTGTGAGGATAATGAAGGTGCTCTTCAAGACTATTGCTTGTATTCTTCTAGGGGATCCAACCTTACCCTTTGTTTGTCTCCTCGCTGATGCATTGACCAATTGAGGAAAACTTTGTTTAACTATGTAGTTTGTATGTCAGTTGATCTATTTTGTTGCATCTTTTATGAAAAAAACTAGGAGAATCTCATATACAGGATTTCCGCATATTCATAGATGAAGTGAAGGGCATGTATACCACACTCTAGCTACGAGTAATGGGAAATCTCGTATGTAAAATCCAGCACAGCTTAATTTTTATTTGCTATCTTTGGATTCTAAGTTCTATTTGTTTAGCCCACTTGCAACTATCTTGATTGTCATGGGAAGCATATAATTGATGTTAATTTCAGATATATTTATTAAGGATAGAGTTTCTTGGGTGCTTGATTTGAGAAAGAATTTCAATAATTATGTAATGTTCTTCTCTTTGTAAGAGACTTTGTTACCAATTTTTTGTACGTACATTCTTAAAATCATGGTACTAGTCTACTAGGTAATTCCATATGTGCAGTCTGGCCTCTTTTGGGAAAAAAAAATTGAAAAGCAAATTTGTGTCTATATGGGATCAGACCTGTCCTTAATTGGAAAACTTATAGCCTTATAATATAATTCCACAGTTGTTGAATCTCCAAAAATCACTACTACAAGAACTGCCTACGACTAAGGTGCAAAACCTTAGTCTTTGGGTTAAGACTAGGGTTTTGAAACCGTAGTCAGGCGGGTGGTAGTCTTATCTTCGACTACGGTTTTTGAACCCTAGTCTTTTCTTACAAAGGACTACGGTTATAAACCCTAGTCTTTTAGGATACGACTACGGTTTAAAACCCTAGTCTTTTAGAAAACGACTACGGTTTAAAACCGTAGTATTTTAGGATACGACTACGGTTTAAAACCCTAATCTTTTAGGAAACAACTACGGTTTAAAACCCTAGTCTTTTAGGATATGACTACGGTTTAAAACTCTAGTATTTTATAAGAAGACTACGGTGCGAAACCCTAGTCTTTCAAAAAACGACTACGGTTTTAAACCAAAAAGACTACGGTTTTAAACCTTCATCTTTGATTTACTCGTAAAAAATATATATATATATTTTCTGTATTTTACAATTTTGTTTTCAATATTACAAAAATATGACCTGTAACCTTTATATACACCCAATCACATTCCAAACCACCCATTAAAGCGCAAAAATCATTAATAAAATTATCAAAGAAAAATACAAAATATACATACAAATGCAATAAGTGTTCAACTTAATTGATTTATAATTAATTAACTAAAAGTCGTACAGTTAATGTTGGAATCCTAGATATGGATACATTCAAATCATCCTCTATTCCAAAACAAAATTCTAATAATGAGTCTTTAAATGCATCTTCTTCTCGACAAAAAAACTGGTTCCGTCCGCCATTTTTTGTTGATTACTTAATTGGAAACCTACATAAAGAAAATAATAAATAAATCACACAAAATTCCTTGTAACAAGCAATATCAGCACGATTATGTCTAGAATTTTGACAAACCTTTCCCATTCATAGATTCATTTGCAAGTTTCTAGCTTTGCTTGGAATTCCCTCCATCTATAAAATAAAGCAATAAAAGCATATACCTCAAACGAAAGAAACTTAAAATGAATGGAACCAATAAAAATTAGTTAATAAGAAATTATCTGTATGTATAATTGTTAAATGCTATGTAACAAACCCAAATTAATGCAAATCAACATTCATCCTATAACAAATAGGGGAACTTTGTCACATAAAGACTCTAGGCCCACGTAAACTTCAGTGAGAATGAAACATATATATATATATATATATATATATATATATATATATATATATATATATTGTTACCCGGACCGAGATGCAGATAAAGAAAACAGTTGCAAAACAATATTCAAATTCTAATATATATAATAAAAGCAGTTGATAAACAAAAGATTTAAAGAGTTCAATATTATAAATAAAAACTTACAAGAGTTGGAGATAGATACGAACTCCAGAAGAGAATGGGTTACAAACTCTGGTATGGGGTTCGGAGAGGTTTACAAGTTGAAGGGGTAAACAAACTCTGAGTTTGAGATGCAATTCTAATTCCTTATATAGGAAAAGAGAAGGCATCTGAGTGTTGGAGGTAATCATGAATTCACATGACTACAGTGTTTGATGTCGGTCACATGATCGACTATTGAGAGTTCTTTTGACTTCCGGTTACTGCTACAGTGCCAAATAGTAACCACTTTTACTGTAGCAATAATTAGTTTTTGTCTGCAATTGTCACGCGAGACTCCTTTCGGCGCCTGTTTGAGCTGGACAATCAAGTAGAGACAAAACTACTTTCGATGGAGAGTTAAAAGAGTTTTACCCTGTATGGAGACAAATCCACTACCAGGGAAATACAGTATTAGCCAAACAAGTAATCTGAAGGCTTGAAGTCTTCATCATCATCTTGGCCGAGTTCTGCTGTTGATTCGTTTGATCCTTCTGAGTTATTTTCATCTTCTATTTCTGAAAGAGCCGCAAGAAGCTGGTTCTTCAAATCTTTCTTTGAAATTGTAGAAGACGTGGCAAGTTTGTGCATGATCTTATTTTTGTCTAACAACACCTTTGCAGCATCGGCGGAACCGGAACTACAAATAGTTGGGTGCTGCTTAAACCATTGTTGGATTCTTTCTGGCTGGATATGATCTGCATAAGACAAATCCCACCATTTGACAGAATAGGTTCGAAGAACCTTTAGAACATTTTCATCAAGGAGTTCATATTTCCATGCCATAGTCCAGGCTAAACTAAAATGTCCATAAAACAGTAACATTTTAGGATAGTTCATTTGTGAGAGTGGAGGTCGAATTTTTTCCTGAAAGATATGATATCCTTCAAGAACCTTAGAAGGGAAGATATCTGGTATAGGACCAACAATATCCCACCAATCTAAGAACCAATTGGGGACATCAAGTTTGAAAGTTTTATCAAAGAAAAACATCCAGGTATGGCGATAACTTTGATTTTGGTAATACAAAGTGTTGAACCATGCTACAAGATAGTCATGGTAATTGAAAAAAGCTGGTTGAAAGTTTACTGAAAACTTTCTTGGTTTGATTGGATCCTGACCCCAATCCGAATAGGAAAGGACCCTCACAATTCTGAAAGTTGAATGAGTTAGATTAGTTGGATCAGCTTTATCAAAATGATGTTTGAAAATAGCTGATTTAGTATCAACCAAAATAAATTCATAAAATTTTTGAGTTTTAGTAAAATCCCAAGGATGAAATTGAAATTTCTTTGACCAAATTTTGTTAACAATTTCAGTTGCTCCCATTCCAGCAAATTCTTTTTCAACACTAAAGAGTTCAGTTGGACCATTTTTCAGAAAATATCTTGATTTGGGAAAAGGGGACTTTGGAAAAGGAGGAACCTCCTGTTCAATATTTTGAAGAGTTCTTTGGGTGGAGGTAGAAGCTGCCACCTGTTTTGAAGAAGTTGCTTCAGCAAATGTTTGATTTTTAACAATTGCTGCTGATGTACCTTGATCTTTGGAAAGAGCCAAGTATTGTTCTGGAGAATATTGTTTGCAGGTTAGGGCTTGGTTAGCCCATCTTTCTGGTGTGCTGAGTTGAGAGTTATGGGTGCCACTGAGTTCATCAAACTGCTGTTCAGCAGCCTTGATGTATTCTTCTTCTTCAATGTCTGCCCAGGATTTCTTTTTTCCTGGAGCTGTTTGAGAATAATATTCTGGAGTTGTGGTGAGAGCAACGGAACTCTCAGAGTTAGTTGAACGAGATTTTGGCGGAACATTTGGCGGTGGGGCAGATGTCCTGCCCCTTCCCCTTCCCCTAGAGGACATGGGTCTCTCGATCTCCCTGGAGGAATTCTCTGGTTAAGAAATCTGGAATAGAGTTCGTTTCTCCTTTAATATATTCAATATCGAAATAAAAAATAGATAATATTGCCTGCCATCTGGCAAAAATATGTTTTGATGCCAAATTCTTCACATCCTTTTGTAAAACAGATTTAGCCGCTTGACAATCAACGCGGACTAAAAACTTTTGATTTAAAACATCACTTTGAAATTTTGTAATGCATAAAACAATGGACAAAATTTCTTGTTTAATAGTTGAATAATTTTGTTGTGCAGAGTTCCAGGTGCCTGAATGGTAACGAACTATTTTTTCCCTATCATCTTCTTTTTGGAGTAAAATTCCTCCAAACCTTATTCCTGAAGCATCTGTTTGGATAATCTTTGGAGCTTTGGGATTGGCGATATTTAGACACTTAAGTCTAGGAGCCTGTTGTTTAATTGTTTTGACAAGTTGGGTATGTTCATCTGACCATGCAGGAGGATCCTTTTTCAATCTTTTCCGGAGAGGAGCACAGAGTTGGCTAAGATTTGGAATGAAGTCTGAGATGTAATTCAGACATCCTAAGAATCTTTGAAGCTGAGTTTTATCTTTAATTATATCAGGAAATTTATTGACAAAATCAATTGATCTATCAATAGGAAGAATTGTTCCATGATGAATATTAAAACCCAAGAATCGAATCTTGGTTTTGAAAAGTTCTATCTTTTTAGCAGATAAAACTAATCCTTTATTCTTAATGACATGAAAGAAAATATCGAGATGTTTCCAGTGTTGTTCAATAGAGTTGGAAAATACAAGAACATCATCAATATAAACAATTGTGAAGTTAATGTATGGAGTAAAAATATCATTCATAATATTCTGGAATTCAGAGGGTGCATTTTTTAACCCAAATGGGATTACATTCCATTCAAAGTGCCCAAATAGAACTGTAAATGCAGTTTTATATTTATCTTCTTCATGAACTTGGATTTGCCAAAACCCCGCTTTCATATCGAATTTCGAGAAAATTTTTGCATTAGAAAGTCTTTGAATTAAATCTTGCTTGTAAGGCGCGCAATGGGTACCTAATCCATTGTAATACATCATTAAGGGGCTTATAATTTATTACAAGCCTAGGTACACCTCTTTCAATTTCAGAAGCTTTTTGAACATAAAAGGCTGCACAACTCCAAGGGGACTTGCTAGGCCTAATTAATTTCTTTTTTAAAAGATCTTTGATTTCATCGATACAGTGTTTTAAGAGTTCTTCTTTCATTTGGATAGGCCTTGCCTTTGTTGGGATATCTGTTTCTTGAAAATCTTTTATATAAGGTAATCTTACAACATGTTTATTTCTTTCCCAAAAAGCATTAGGATGATCAGAACAAACTTCTGATTCTAATTTCTTTTGGAAAGATTCAATTTCATGTTGGATAAACCGATGTGTTAGTCTTTCTTCAATTTTTCTGTGAGAGATTTCCTTTTTCAGGAAAAATAATTGATTAGTTCTTCTTTCTATGACATTTAATTCAGGAAGAATTGATAATGTCTTCAAAAGATTTAAGTCCTTTAATTGGGGTGGGCTGATAAATTGGAAGACGATCTGTTTATCCTTAAAGTTAGCTTGGATTCCTTTATTATCAACTTGAAAGGGTTGGATTAAGTTAAAAAAAGGAGTTCCTAAAATTACATTTTGACCAATATCTTTAACAAGTAAGAAAGGCGTCTTTAAGCAGACTCCTCCATTACAAACATGTGCATTAGTTAGTTTATAGTTAATATGTAATTTATTACCATTTGCCGCACTTAATTTTTCTTTTGTAGTCTCAAAGTATTTGAGAGGAACTAGTCCTTCTTGAATACAATTGAGATCTGCACCAGAATCAATTAGTGCTATAGTATCAATTTCATATTCTTTATTAATAATAATAGTTATTCTAACATGCCATTTTTGATAGTTAATTCTAGTTAACAAATGAAGATAAGGATCTTTCTCAACTTCTGGATCTTCTTCATCAGAAGCCTCAGAATCTGATTCCTTTTCTTCACCATTCTCTATTAAAGGAGAATGTTTTGAGGAGGAGGCTTTATTCTGAAGAGATAATCTGGTAACCTTTATTCTAAGGTCACTAATATCTTTTTCACTGTTATATTTTAATTCTTTCAAGTCTTTTCGAAGTTGGACACATTCCTGTTGGAGATCTTTTATGGTAACATTACTATCTAAATTATCCGGTTTGAACCGATCAAAAATTTCTTTTAAATCATAAGTAGTCTTATTTTTAATCTTCTTTTGGTCTTTTTCTAAGTCGTTTTTTAATCTTAAGATGAGCTCTTTTCTTTACTCATGATCTTTAACTTCATCAATAAAGTCAATGAGAATACTATGCTCTCTAGATAGCATATTGATGCATTTACAGTTATCTTTAATTCCTTCTTCAGAATCATCATTATTATCATTATCTTCTTCTGAAGTATAAATTTCATCTATTTGAAGACCTTCTTCCTCATTATCTGATCCTTCAGAATAGAGAAAGAGATTTGAAAGAATATTTTTAAATTTATCTGAAACATCTAATTCATTAATTTTCTGTTTCATTGGACAATCTTTTGAAATGTGGCCCATTCTTCCACATTTAAAACATGGTCCAGTTGGTTTATTAGAGGAATTCTTATTGGATGGTTGTAACCATTTTTCTGTAAAGTTTTGAACAGGTTTCTTATTCCTATTATTTCTTCGGAATGGCTTCCTAGTTGAGGTTGAAGGAGGGGTTGTATTACTTTTGACACTTCTTTTCTTGGCCTTTTTCTCTTTCTTTTTGGCCTTTGTAGATGGGGCTAAAGATTGAGAAGAGAAACCAAATTGTTCACAGAAAGAACCTAATTCTTTCTTTCCTTCTTTCCTATCTTTCTTTTCTTGTTGTCTGAGTTTATAATCTGTACATCTGGCAATTCCTTCAGCCTGAATGGTACTGATTAAATCACCATAAGTAAGATCATCATAGGGAATAGTTCCCTTATTCTGTTCTCTTAATTTTGTTCTAACCTTGTCTCCAAAATGTGTTGGAAGACCGGCTAAAAATTTCTCTTTCCAAAACATTTGACTGCAGTCTTCTCTCATCATAACTTTGGTGAGGAAGATATCTTTATACCAACGAAAGTCTTCAAGTTTAGGACATTTTAGATTAGTTAACAGATCAGAATCTTTATCCTTAAGTTTAGAGGGATCACCTATAAAATGTTTAGTTATGGCGAAAATTAAGGTTGCAACGGCATCATGTATATCTTCACCATCTTCATTTTTTATGACAATTCCTAGACGATCAATTTTGACAGCATTTAAAATTGTATCCCTTTTGGTGTGGTTGAGATAATGATCTCACCAGCTTTTCAATTGACCAGTAAATCCAACTACTAATGCTTGTGCAATAGTATGATCAGAGGTGTCTGGATTCTTGGTTTTGCAAGCTGTACACACCATGGTCATTTCTTGAAGAGTATTAATTATATGGTATTCTGTTTTGTTATCTATGTTCCATTCATAGATAATACCTCCTTGATAAGCTGCCTGATGAAAAGAGCCTCTTTCTTCCATGGCCATATCTGGGAAGGTAATTCTAGGATAGAAACTTCTTAAGGGTTGAGAAGAGTTATAAATCTTATTAACTTCTAATTGATTGTCTTCAGGTAGGAAACCTTCCTTATCAGAATCAGTTTCTTCATAAGTTCTATCTAAGACTGCAATAGTCTTATCCTTAGAAGACTGAGGTCTATCTTTGGAAGGTTGAGGAGTTTCTGGGACTGTCCCAATAATTGTTTCAATATTTTTTAACTTATCATCAATTATTTTAAGAATATCCTTAGATAATTCTTTATTAGATTTTTTAGGGATTTCATGAGGTCTGAACAAAGGGGTGTCATCTGCCTTTGTTGGTTGAGAGACTTCTTTCTGTACCAGGTTCTCAACACGAGTTAATTGTTCTCCTATGGTTGTAAGGTACTGATTGGTGAAATTATTTTGTTCAAGAACTTTTGTTATTTCCTTATCAGCAGACATCTTATAAGGAGAAGATATAATATTACTTCCTCTTATATGAGTCTCAAATTGTTCATTTGGCGGATGAACAGATTCTCTGAAAGTATTAGGAGCAACCTGCCAAGTTTTGGTAGTTTTAGTAATGACATTTAATTCCCTATTACTTTCATAAATTTCAAGCCAATTAAAGAAACTTATTTGAATTTTATGGGCATTCATAAAATCATAATAAAGTTCTCTGATAAGCTCAGTTTCCTCTTTAGTATATCTTTTAAAGTAGGCTTTTCTAAGTTTTCAATTTTCCTTACTAGAAAAATCTTCATTTAAGAGTTTCTTATTAATCTTAAAATCTTTTTCTAAGACATAGAGTTGAGGATCGACCTGTGAAAATGTGGGTGACATACTTTCACTGTCGTTTTCATGTATTTTATCCTCTTGTTCAGAAGGAGTGGTAGTGTAATAAGGTTGGGGAATATCTGAATCACGTACTCCAGATAGGTCTGGAATTCTTTGTTCAAATATTCTGACCGGGATAGAAGATGCAGAAGATCTAGCATCTTCTAATGGGACCTTATTATCAGTTGGTGGAAGTCTAAAAGAATTTCGTCTTCTATTGAAGCTAATTCCAACACTTCCATCACTGTATTCTACCATTCTTCTTATTCTAGAAGATGCATTATCAGGCTGTTTAGGTGGAGGAAGTACTTTGTTGAGCTTCCATTCATCTGGAAAAGTTAGCTCATGCCAAAGTATCTTCTTAGGAGTTATAAGTTCACCATGCTTTTTAACATTAGTTTGGAGGAGAAGAGTTTCTCCATGTTTAGACAGAGTTTTCGCTTTATGATCTAGGAAGGTTGTAAAAACTTTATACCTAATCCTAGAAAGAACTATGATAGGATGAGTCCCGGCCATAGTTTCAGTGTTATGAACTTGTAAGTTCAGAGTGAGGGTATGCAAAATGTTTGCATCTCTGAGACTTACGCTGAAGTTAGGAAAACAGTTAAAGTAAACAGGTCCATCATGAAGGCCTGCTTCTATTCCTCCTAACATAGATTTTTCAAAGTTTAGCAGTCGACAATCCCTTAAAGCCATGAGAACAGTCATATTGAGACCTTCTCTGAGTAAGGGCTTCACTGCTATCTGCACAAGTCCTATATGCAGAAAGTTAAAGTTTTCTTGTCGATATCGAGTGATAGACTCTTCATCGAACAGTTGAATAGTTTCAAATTCATTGTTAAGTTCAAAAGATTTCTCCTGTGTTTGGATATTTAGATCAGAAAAGAACTTGAAAGTTCCCCGATGGTAAATATCTTTCCCAGGGACTTTGGGAATCTTCCAGTTATCAAAGTTTTCACTATCCATATTAAAATTTGTTTCTTGTTTATTAACAGTTTCTTTTTCTAATCCCTTTCGGGAGGACGATGATGCCTTAGACAGAGTTCGTGAGAGAAAACTCATGTTTTGATCTGTTTCCCTAGGATTGCCTCAATCGGCGATTCTATCCTAAGTCCTCTAGGTCAACCTAGGTCTGCCTCGCAGTGGGACTTACTCACACTCTGCTGCCCGTCTTACTCACTAATACAGACGAAGTTTACTGTAGAGTCCTACAGACTAACCCATACTGTTCCCACTCACTCCCTATGGCTCCGATGTTTTCTCCATGGCAGCAATGGCTTGCACTGATCACATGGAGGAGAGAGAGAGAGATCAGTGAGATCGAATAGGAGAGAGACTGATCGAGGAGGGAATTATACCACCAAAACCATATCCCCTAAAACGGCGTCGTTTTGATACTTCTGAAAAAAAATATAATTTTTTTTAAAAAAATGATCCCCAAAACTGCGTCGTTTTGGCATTTCCGAAAAATAAATAATTTTTTTAAAAAAAAATCCTCTAAACGGCGTCGTTTTGATATTTCCGAAAAAAAAAAATAAAAATAAGAGGACAGTTTTTCAAAAATGTCCTTAAAAGTACGTATTTTTAAGGAAAGTTTTAAAAAACTGTCCTTTTTGTATATTTTTAAGGACGGTTTTAAAAACCGTCCTTAAAACTCTGTCCGCCTCATGTCCCCTTTTTAACTTATTGTAGTAGTGTGAATGAGATAGCTAACATGGTAGGGTTTTTTTTAAGGTGAAGAGAGAGACAATGAGATTGTAAGGAAACCGTGAAAATAAAAGAAAAGACTAGGCTCTTAAAATAAAAGAAAAGACTAGGGTCTTAAGAACTGTAGTCTTTTCTTATCATTTAACTAGGTATTTAAAAAACCCTAGTCTTTGCTTACCTTTTAACTAGGGTTTTATAAAACACTAGTCTTTTGTTGGTAACAAAAGACTAGTGTCTTATAAAACCCTAGTTAAAAGGTAAGCAAAGACTAGGGTCCTATGAATCACAGTCTTTTCTTACCTTTTAACTAAGGTTTTAAAAAACCATAGTCGTTTCATACCTTTTAACTGAGGTTTTAAAAAACACTAGTCTTTTGTCTACCAAGTTCCTAGTCGTAGCTTATTATTCTTGTAGTGAATGGTAAAGATATATGAGGAGTTTGAAACTTGGTATGAGAGAAAAAGACCACGCTGCCCTGATGATTTAATCATGGCCATGTATTTGGCACAGAAGTTGTATCAAGATCAATCCAATAAATTTGGCCAGAGTAAAGGAGTGTCATGAGCTTTAATTTCTACAACATTTAAGGTCCTGATTGGGCTGTCATCTAATTACCTTACTGGGATAAAAAACAATGATTGATTAGAAAATCATTAGTCTCTTTGGAGATACCTGTAAAATTGGATTGATACAGAGAAGAATGAATGCCCCTCATGTTGGGACTGTTAAGGCGAGAAAACTTCTTCACAGTTTCATTCCCCCCCCCTCCTGACAACTTTCTCCCTCTCTCTCTCTTCGTTTTCATATGAAATGGTTGATATTTCAACAATAACGTGTAAGCTCATAATATTTATGTAGAAAATCATCACCGTCTCTCTCTCTCCCTCTCTAGATCTTTCTTCCATCTTATTCTCTATCTCCCCAGTCTAGAGAAATCTAGACAGATTTCTTCCCTCCCTCTCCCTGTATGTATCTTTCTCTCTCTCTCTTGAAATCTCTATTGCCGCCTCTAATGGAGGCCTCTAGAAAGACGGTGTTGCACCTACTTTCCAATGTCGGTCAACAGCAGCTATAAAAAGGGGATCAACCCCTTTCTCTAATACACGTGGGGAACAAGCTAGCCTCAAAGCAAAGTGTGTGAAGTGAGGTTGAGTGTGTCCAGCAAGTGTGCGTCCACGTGAGGAAATTGTGAGTGGGTGGGTCCTTGTGAGATAAGGTTTGGTATAAGTGAGTTCACCTAGTTAAGGAATGAGTGAGTTGGATCTCCTAATGTGTGTGTGAGCATAGTTTATTACTGTGTGAGTGTAAAGCATTTTTGTAGTTAGAGTTTTTATTAATAAAATTCAGTTTTGTTCGAGCATCCGCTGCGCGCGAACTCAATGATTTGATATCAGAGCGGGACGGTTAGGAACCGGTTTGTCGAGGCCCTCGTTTTAGATTGCGGGGACTGTGAAGCTTGTTGGTCTGGGACCAAGCTTACGGTGTAGAGTTCGTGAGATAGAAAGGTACGATGGCAGATTTGGTTAACAACACAGGTGGGTTAGAGAAACTCAATGACCACAACTATGATTATTGGCGCTCATGCATTGAATCATATTTCCAAGGGCAAGATTTATGGGAAATCATTGGCGGTTGTGAGACTACCGCGCCAGAGGGTGCTGAAGCACTGCACAAGTGGCGCATAAAGGCTGGAAAAGCTATGTTTGTATTGAAGACAACCGTTCAGAAGGAGCTATTGGAGCATATTCGGGAGTCTGACAACCCCAAAACAGCATGGGACACACTAGCCAAGGTATTTTCTAAAACTAATGATGCTCGACTTCAATTTTTAGAGAATGAGTTAGGATCGGTTGCTCAGGGATCAATGTCAATTAGTAAATACTTTATGAGGGTGAAAACTCTCTATCACGAGATCTCTCAGCTCGATCCTGAGTCTAAAGTGACTGAGGCTCGAATGAGACGAATTATTGCTAGAGGATTGAGACCCAAATACAATGCATTTATGAAGGCTACTAGAGGATGGCCGACTCAACCCTCTATTGCTGAATTAGAGAGCCTATTAGCAAATCAAGAGACTCTAGCCAAACAAATGGCCGAAGTGTCATTAAAGCCTGAAGAGAAAGAGGCGCTCTTCAGTAATAGGAGAAGAGATATATCACGATGTAACAATACAAGTGTGAAGAAGGAAGTAGATAATATATCAGAGCGGCGGAATGGTAAGAGCTCTCCGACAGGGGGAGCTCAACGTGATGCCAGCAATGTGGATGGGCAACGATCCACAGGTCACAGACGGCGTAGCAACGAATGCTACAATTGTGGCAAGAATTGCCATTTTGGCCAGGGACTATTGGCTAAGGAAGAAATCAGTCGAAGGAAACTTGGTGACCTCCAGGAGTCATCAAGACAATAGTGAAGAAGAGTGGGACTTCGAATCATCTTTTGCGATGCTTAAGACCACTGAAGAATACGAGTCGGAGGAGGTGGTAGATTTCAACAAAAGAGAAGTGGAGGAACAATCTCTTGCAGTGACCGAGCCTATTGAGCAGTATGATTCAAACGAAGAGATAAACTTCGACAAAAGAGAAGCGAATGATCTATTTAGCAGTCCAGTTAAAGATGAAATTGCAGTAAGCTCTATCGTAACTGAGCTTGAGGATTCGACGACACCAAAGGTGGTGCTCCTTGAGTCTGAAGATTTAGATGATGAGTTGCAAAAGAAGTTGGGAGAGCAAACAGAAGAAGAGATTAAAGTGACTAGACTTCAAAAGGCGAATCATGCAAGTGTTGCCACTGAAGAAGACTGCATAAGAGAACCAACGACGTTCGAAGAAGCGTCCCAGAGTGTTAAGTGGCAAAAAGCGATGCAAGAAGAGATTCTGGCATTGAATCAGAACCAAACTTGGGACTTAGTACCTAAGCCCGAGGATGTGAAGCCCATATCGTGTCGATGGGTCTACAAGGTAAAAACTTGTCCTGATGGATCGATAGAAAGATACAAGGCTCGACTAGTTGCTCGAGGATTTTCACAACAATATGGACTAGACTGCGATGAAACATTTAGTCTAGCAGCAAAACTCACAACAGCTCGAGTCCTGATAGCTCTTGCAGCTAGTAAGAATTGGAAGATTTGGCAGATGGACGTGAAAAATGCTTTCTTACACGGCGAAATAGATCGAGATATATACATGGAGCAGCCGGAAGGATTTGAAAATAAAGCTCTTCCGAGGTACGTATGTAAATTAAGAAAACCTTTCTACAGATTAAAGCAAGCACCTAGAGCATGGTACGGTAAGATAGCAGAATTCCTAGTCCAAGGAGGTTACTTTGTCGCACCTGCTGATTCAAGCTTGTTTGTTAAGATCCACGAAGGTAAAACAACAATAATGCTAGTTTATGTGGATGATCTAATCATCACTGGGGATGATATAGAAGAGATCCGAAGGATAAGAGAGAACTTATCGGTACAATTTAAAATGAAAGAGCTCGGAGAACTGAAGCACTTTCTTGGTCTCGAGGTATAACGAAGCAAAGAAGGCTTATTCCTATGCCAGCAGAAGTATGCAAGAAACCTTTTGGAGAAGTACGGAATGCTCGAATGCAAGCCAGTCTCTACGCCTATGGAGGTTAATGCCAGGTTATATTCTAAGGAAGGCAAAGACTTAGAGGACGCAACGATGTATCGACAATTAGTGGGTAGTCTAATCTACCTTACTCTTACACGGCCTGACATTGCGTATGCAGTAGGCGTTGCGAGTCGATTTATGCAGAAGCCAAAGAAACCCCACCTAGAAGCAGTTCGACGAATACTGAGGTATGTGAAAGGTACAACTGATTTCGGGCTTTTGTACAAGAAAGATGGAGTTTGTAAGGTGGTTGGATACTGTGATGCTGATTATGCCGGTGACCATGACACGCGCCAATCAACTACTGGGTATGTATTCAATCTTGGCTTAGGGGCAATCTCTTGGTGTAGCAAGAGACAACCAACAGTATCTCTATCAACTACCGAGGCTGAGTATAGAGCATCAGCAATGGCAGCTCAGGAGAGTACATGGCTAATGCAACAAATGAAGAATTTGCATCAGCCAGCTGACTACCAGGTAACTTTACATTGCGATAATCAGTCAGCTATACATTTAGCCGAGGACCCAGTGTTTCATGCAAGGACCAAGCATGTTGAGGTTCAATATCACTCCATACGAGAGAAAGTCCTTCAAGGAGAAATAACGTTGGAAGCTATTAGAACAAGTGATCAAGTGGCAGACGTGTTCACTAAAGGACTCAGTGCTACAAAGTTTGCCGAATTTCGAAATCAACTTGGAATGATCAGCCAAACTGAATTAAAGAGAAGAGTCGGTGCTGAGGGGGAGTGTAGAAAATCTTCACCGTCTCTCTCTCTCCCTCTCTAGATCTTTCTTCCATCTTCTTCTCTCTCTCCCCACAGCCTCATCAGTCTAAAGAAATCTAGACAGATTTCTTCCCTCCCTCTCCCTTGTATATATCTTTCTCTCTCTCTCTCTAGAAATCTCTATTGCCGCCTCTAATGGAGGCCTTTAGAAAGATGGTGATGCACCGACTTTCCAATGTCGGTCAACAGCAACTATAAAAAGGGGATCAACCCCTTTCTCTAATACACGTGAGGAACAAGCTAGCCTCAAAGCAAAGTGTGTGAAGTGAGGTTGAATGTGTCCTGCAAGTGTGTCTCCATGTGAGGAAATTGTGAGTGGGTGGGTCCTTGTGAGATAAGGTTTGGTATAAGTGAGTTCACCTAATTAAGGTATGAGTGAGTTGGGTCTCCTAATGTGTGTGTGAGCATAGTTTATTTGTGTGTGAGTGTAAAGCATTTTTGTAGTTGTTAGAGTTTCTATTAATAAAATTCAGTTTTGTTCGAGCATCCGCAGCGCGCGAACTCAACAATTTACATTCAATTTTACGTGTGAACCTTCCGTCTCTCTGTAATTTTGAGAGTACTCTGCTCCAATTCCGACCCCTGTCTCGGTCACATTATTTTCCTAGAAAGAAATAGTGAGAAACTTTCAAACTAACCCGTGCGTTAAGGACCATATATACCTTTTCATCAACTAAAGATTCTCAGATTAAACTTTCAAACTATTAGATTGCCGGAGTTTATCGAGTTTACTTAAGATATCCTCTATGTACCGCTATGTTATGATACGGGATCCAATTTAGTACAACCTGGTTTGATTGAATGAATCACAACCATATATTCGATTTTCCTTCGGTCCTCTTTAAACTATTTGAGAAAAGGCAAATTTTAATCAGAATTAATCAAGTGGCTAAAATACTTGAACCGATTTCAGTTTTAATTCCGGCTGATGATATATTAATTAGATGATGTAGATCTCTTGATTGTTTTTCATTGTAAACATAGCTTTAATTAACTCGAACAGATCTTTGTGCTTACCAAAAATATTATTGTGACCCGATGTGCCATGACTATATAGATAAATTGCTGGGATTTTATTGCCTAATGTAAAACTACCGTCTCATGTGTTTCCATGAAGTTTCAGCTCAGTTGATCTGCAATTCATAGGGAAATAGCTAGAGATTGAATTCCACAATTTTCCTCAATTAATTCGCAATTCTCCTCCTCCTCCTCCTCCTCTAGCTGCTTTCTTCTTCTTGCCTGTTTTTGTGCAGTTGGTTCAACCAGGTATTAAGGGTCATTGCACCTCAATTTCATCAATATATTTGAATTTAGGGGAAATTGGACAAAGGTCCTATTTTAGAAACTTTTCATGCTTAAAGTCCTCCCCAAAGATCCTTTATGTCAAAAGTCCTTTTGGCATGAATTAGACAAAAATACCCCCTTTCCAACAACCTTCAACATCACCTCCACTCCCAACCCCGGATTTCACTACACCGGACACCGGATTTCACTACGTCAGAAACCCGTTTCACTAAGCCGGACATCGGATTTCACTACGCCGGAAAACCGTTTCACTACGCCGGAAATGCATTTCACTACGCTAGAAAACACATTTCACTACACCGTAAAATGCATGTCACTACGTCGGAATCTTGAGTTTCACTAAACCGGAATCCAATTTCACTACACCCAAAACAATAAAAAAATAAAATTAAAATCTTTATTTTTTTCAACATTTTCCTAGCAACCAAACAAAAATTTAACTTTTACAAATAAAATAAAATAAATAAATAACAAAAAAAAATTATTGCAATGTTGTCAAAGAATTTCCCATCTATATTATTATTATAATTTTTTTAAAAAAAACTTTCTAATGATGGGCAAACAATGGAGGGAATACGAACTGTTAAAAATTCAGAACTCATGGAAACCAGTAGCAAAGCTCCAGCAACCTACACACCAAATCTGAAATTACAGGTGTCGTGAAATCTGATTTTCCAAAATAAAGAGTCAGGTTGGGCAATACCATCTGTTAGAGAGAGAGAGAGAGAGAGAGGTGGAAATAATCCCATTGGGTGTCTCAACCTGGTGGATACTGCAATAAATTTGTGCAATACCATCTTTTGGCTCTTAATTGCTGTTGCTCAGATCCCATTACTCTTTTGGCTCGGCAACATCAGTGTTTGAATATATTTGGGCTTTAATGGAACTCAAATATTTGTGTTTTTTCAATAAAAAATTGTGATTTTTTAGTCTCTGTTTGGATCTTGAGAAAGTTGAAACAAAAGAGAAGTTTAAAAATGCTATGAAACAGGAATATACTTGGAGAAAATTAATGATGATTGATAACAATGATGAGACAATTAGCACTTTCTTCGATGCAGCAGCAGTGCTCAACCCATATATGCTCCAGCAAGGCCAGTCTTCCCTCTGCACATTCGTATTATAATTTAATCAATAGCACCATTTTCTTGCATTCTGATGGGTTCAACTCTAGTAGAAGCTCAGTAAAGATATGAACTGCACCAGCTTCGATCATTTTAAATCTGTTTTTCTTGAATGCACTCAATTTTTGCATCAGAAGTTCCAAGGCTTGATGCATACTTCATCTGATATCAGCTCCAACAACAATTTGAAGAAATCAATATTGCCTCAATGTTGTATAACAAAATTCCGACGACACCACTGTTTTCACGATTTCAATGTCGCCTTCTTCAAACTCTCCAAATTTTGCAAACTCGAACATCAGCAGTACAGCCAGTACTTCTTCTCCAGTACTACTGGAGAAGAAGATCATCAGTCCTCACGCAGTCACGCACTGACCGGACTGTCGTCGGACCTGAACATCGTGGTCGGCCACTGCTACTGGTTCGCCGGCGTAGCTCCTGGTTCACCGACAGGGGATTCTTCCATGGCCGGAATGTGGGAGGAGGAGAAGAAGAATGAGGAGGAGGGGGCATCGGGAAACAAGTTAAGAATTTAAGGGCAATTTTGTCCCCAAATAAATATATTTTTAAAACTTAGGACTTTATGCAGTAATTTTTTTTTAATTAGGACTTTGCAAAGAAAAGAAAATGTGGGAGGACTTTATATGCAATAAGCATCTTTAAAATTGGACTTTTGGCCAATTATCCCTTGAATTTATTCAGTCTTTTCTTTTCCTTCTAGCTGGATAGTTTATCTTTAATCTTTGATTATTTGTTCTGCTTTTGGGGGCCAGCCATATATATGCATGCATGGAAGTAGCATTTCTTTGCAAATAAAATGAAGTCCTAGATCGATCAACCTAGCTCTCTTATCAAAAATTGAGAACCAATTAATTAATGGAGCTAACTTGTATACACTAATTATATATTATTTCATGAACAGGTGAGTGCTATTATATGTCCAAGTTCAAGGAGTATCATTTTAACGTGTAATTGCATGATGAAAATGGTGCTTTAGGGCTGGAAAAATGGATGTCGGTATACTTCCATTTGCATAAGTCCGAAATCAATCATCCGTCCTTTAAGAAGATACATGCATGCTACTAGATTACAAGGCTATTGAGGAATATAGATCGAGTTTATTGGGTGCTTGATTTTGAGAGAGAATTCAGTTTATTCTTCTCTTTAATTATTGTAGACTTTGGTTTTTTTTTTTTTTTTGTGTGCGCGTTAATTCCTCTGTTGAAGCCTTATTTTCCCTGCTGTTGGATCTCAAAAAACTAGTAAAAATAATGTGTTAAAAAAATAAATTAAATACACTTGCTATGGGAATTAAACAAGACCACTGAGTCCGCTGTGCTGCCATGATAGTGTGGACTTCATTCTAAGAATATATAAGGGAAACAAAATCATGGCCATGTATTGGGTACGGTGTATAAATTGAAGATCAATCCAAATTGAAGGAAGGCCATGAGCGAATTTCACTATATGGAGAGAAATTACAACAATGGAGGAGGAGCACTCTCAACTCAACTCTACTCATCAACACTCTCTGATAGGACACTGTTTTTCCCACTGATTCTCTCTCCCAAGCCTTCTATTTACAGTTGAAGGGAAGAGGCAAAGTCAGCAACAAGCTGCTAACAAGCCCACAGGCAAGCCACCCTACCAAGGTAGCTCCCCAGATTTTCAACTGACAAAGTCGGTGGCTGTTGGTGGCTCCATCTTTGACTTTGGTGGATTGCCAAATCTGAGCCAATCTTCACAAGCTGCAGAGTATGGTTCAGGGGAAGAGATGGTAATTGAATATGGAGAAAGTTCAAGTAGTAGAAGGAAGGGTAGTAGTAGCAAGCATTGGAAGATGGCAAAATTTGTTTCTGCTATATTTGGAGACCCAACTGGTGGGGTTGTCGCTATTGTAAAATCTTTATCCTCAAATTGATCAGCATAATTACATGCATAATTGAAGATTAAACGGGCATGTATGATAAAATTATTTTTGTTTATAGTATACCCAAGATTCAGAAAATGTACACACTCTCTCTCACGCGCGCACACACATTTTTGGAGTACCTACAAAGTGTATAGCACATTGGACAAGTACTGATGCCATCCAAACATGTTCCTATCAAAGGAGGCATCCTTTATACATGTATACCTAAAGGATTTCGGAAACTTCTGTTATAAATATTAATTCTTGGATTTAATTAGTTTTTCTTTCTTTTCTTTTTTTCCATTTAAAAGGGAAAGATATTAAACAAGCAAACAACAGGAAACAGAACAGAGGGAACATGATTCCCCTAGTACCAGCCTTAAGCAATTAATTAGGTGTATAATAGTGTAAATCATGCATTATTAAGCTTCCTTTCCCCAGATAAATTTTCAAGTTCTTTTGGTTTCTATTTGGATCTCAGAAAATGCTTCAAAGAATTTTTTTTTTCTTTTTCTTTTTCCTTTTTTATTTGCAAATGTAGGTGTCCGAATCTTCGGCTTGACTAATATAATTCTGAGTCACAATTAAGGCTGCCTATCACACTTTATATCAGCCAGTTAACACTCCATAAAAACATTTAAAAAAAAAAAACCTGGTGACTGCTCTCATATGTCCAAGTGCGAGGAGTATCATTTTAACGTGTAAGTGCATGATGAATATGGTGCTTTAGGGCTGGAAAAATGGATATCGGTATACTTCAACTTGCATAAGTCCGAAATCAATCATCTCTCCTTTAAGAAGATACGTGCTACTAGATTACAAGGCTATTGACGAACATAGAGTTTATTGAGTGCTTGATTTTAAGAGAGAATTCAGTTTATTCTTCTCTTTCATTCTTGTAGACTTCGGATTTTTATTTTTATTTTTTTGTGTGCACTAATTCCTCTGTTGAAGCCTTATTTTCCCTGATGTTGGATCTCCAAAAATAGTAAAAATAATGTGTTTAAAATAAATAAAATAAATACACTTGCTATGGGGATTAAACAAGACCCACTGAGTCCGCTGTGCTGCCATGATAGTGTGGACTTCATTCTAAGAATATTTAAGGAAAACAAAATCATGGCCATGTATTGGGTACGGTGTAGAAATTGAAGATCGATCCAAATTGAAGGAAGGCCATGAGCGAGTTTTTCTGCAAAACTAGAATTAATCGATGCTGCAGAGAAGCAATTTCTATGTTCTTCTAGCTAGTTTACGTGCTTTTCCTTCTATCTAGTCCATTCACCAAGGCATTTACCAAATCATTTCATAGAATCCCTCCCATTTGTGTGCAGAATGTATAAAATATTTCGATCATATCAAGTATTAATCGAGATTGATGGAGGTTCCGTTTTATGTGTCAATGATTTATTGGTCTAATAGTATGTATTCTCCTTATTAAAAGAGAAATTGATTTCCAATTCGAATAGATAAAACTGCATCGATACTCATTTGTTAAAATTGAAAAAAAAAAAAAAATTGAGAAATAAGGTTAGCTGCTACAGCATTTTGGCCATTGTTGCAGTCTAGCTATTTAGGCCTTTGATTTTTTTCCTAGGGGTCACGACATTTTGTATCTTATTTCTCTTTTCTTATTTGCTACCACAAGTGAGAGAAAAAAAAAAAATAATGGCTTTATAAATTATAAGGAGCAGAAAGAAAATCCAAACACAAACAAGGGCAAACAAGGAATTCCACACATCCAAATATGCCATTTCACAAAAAGCTCATAATCACAGTTGCAATTCCAATTTGTTGGCAGTCAAAATTAAAGATCCAATTTTCAATCAATTGCAAAATTAAGAATCAAACAGTAAAAAGTAGATTCTCTCTTTTCTAATATAGTATAGATTATCGGTCCGTTTGGATTGAGAGAGTTGGGGAGAATAGAAAAGAAGAGAAAAATGTTAAAATTCTCTTGTTTGGCAAACTAAAATAGGAGAGAAAGGAAAGGAGGAGGAGAGAGTGGGGAGAAAATGGCCCAAAAATCTCTCTCCAAATTGGAGAGATTTGGAGAGAAGAGATGATAAGAGAAGGCCAATAGACGTGATTTTACTACTATGCCCTTTCTCTCCCTTGTTTGGTTTTTATTTCTTTTTTATGTAAGTAAGGACAATATTGAAAATTACACCTTAAAATCTTTTCTTCTCGTCTCTTATCTTATGAAAGCTATCCGAACAGGATGGAGGGAAAGTTAACTTTCTCTTCTCTTCTCTTCTCTTCTTTAGCAAATGAGATTCTTTTCGCTTCTCTCCAATTCTCTCAATCCAAACATAGTATAAAGGTCCTGATTGGGCTGTACTGGCCATCCAATTATTTGCTACCATAGACTGATTTCAAATTCTATGAGAATTAGGTGCTATCCAAATTAAATTAAGGTAAGCTAAATCATTGGACTGTCTAATTGTAGTATATATATTTAATGCCCCACATCTTGGGCCAGAAAAAGCAAGACATGCAGATTTCTTCACGGTTTCCTTCTTCTTCTTCCTCTCTCTCTCCTTCTCCTTCCTGACTGCTTCCCCTCTCTCTCTGGGCCAGCCCCTCAATACTCGTTTTCTCTACGTTAATGTCCAGGGCAGCCGAGGACGATCTTCCTGTTCCTGAACGAAAATTATAGATTTGGTTCACATGATCAACTGCCAGATATTCTTGTAATTAAGCTCTGAAAATTTCCATTCAATTAATTTAATGCATGTGTGAGCCCTACCAACAGATCCCGGAGAAGGGTCATCCCACATCATATCCGAAGTTTCCGTCCTCTCTGAATTCTAGACTCCAGTCGTCGTTGCAGCAAAATATCTTTTACTTCTATTAGAAGAAACACTATGATTAATTGTTTTCCCATTCATGGAAATCACACAGAAAGTGCTGCAGTTATTTTCATGTCCTAGCCTTGTCGCCCCGGCCCTAATGGTTAGGTATACCGTTTTGCGTTTTCTGGGGAGTTAGAATTAGTAGTATTTTAAAAAAAGAAAAAGAAAAAAAGAATTAGTAGTAATACTCCACCCTGCGGGTCCAGATCTATATATCAAACGAAAGTTCATTCAATGTAAAACTACGGTTCAATCGCGTGACCGACCTTGTGTGCCGTGACTAGAAATTGCTAAGTAATATTGCCGAATGTAAAACTACAGTTCAGTCGCGTTTCCATGAAGTTTCAGCCCAATTAATCTGAAATTCACTAGAAATAGAGATTGAATCGATCCCCCAATTTTTCATTCTATATAAGAAATTCAACTGCACATTATTTTTGGTCATATAGCTTCTTCTACTTCTTTTCATCTGTCCAGCCTTCTTTTACATCTCTTCATCTCTCTAGCCTTCTTCTTCTTCTTCTTCTTCTTCGTCTTTTTGTGGAGTTGGTTCAACCAGGTACTAATTTCAACTTTTAGAGACTACAAATTAACCAGATAACATCAATCTGCTTTCATCTATATATTTGAATACCATCTTTTCTTTTCCTTCTGATTAATCTTTTAGATTATTCGTTCTGTTATCTCTTGGGTTTAGCTTAGATTAATTGTTATCTTTTGGGTTTAGCCATGCATTTATATTTTGCTTTCATCTATATATTTGAATAACATCTTTTCTCAAGTCAAAAAGAGAATAACATCATTTCTTTTCCTTCTGATTAATCTTTTAGATTAATTGTTCTGTTATTATCTTTTGGGTCAAGCCATATATACATGAAAAGTAGCATTTATTTTCAGATTATTAAATGAAGTCCTTGTTGTGGTGCGCAGCGGAAGAGATATAAATGAAAATAATAATTTATTATATGCAAAATATTTAATATCAAAATTTATGTGATATACTAATAAAAACATATATATGTAAGAGTACTGAGTATATGCAGATATTAGAAAGGACGGTGATGGAGAGATGAATGGAGATGTACGGCCATGGGCTGTAAAGATCGCGAGCTCCCTAGCTAGAATGATATAAGAAAACTTCTATTCAAACTTAGTTTCTTGTATTACTTGAAATACTTTTATGTTGTATTTGGTTACATCACTACACCTCTTTTTATACTTGATCATTAATAGCATTTTCATATTCCTATGTTCTTTTTCTTTCTCCATACAACTCTTAGTATTGTAGGACTACAACTATTTAGATGATATACTATTTTTTAGACTTTTCTTAAACACTCCTGTAATATTAAAATTGTGAATTACAATTTCCAACAGTTCTATACATTTCTTAGAATATATATATATAAAACGTGTACACTAATTATATATCTATCGAACAGGTACCTGTCAAAGAAGACGCTGCATTTGTATTAAGACTCTCAGAAAGATGGTGATTCCCTTTTCCCGCCCAGTCCACGAGCACGAACTCAAGCCAAAAGACTCTCAGAAACCATACAAATGTGATGGATGCAAAGAGCAAGGGTTTGGAGTTAGATACAGATGCGAGCAATGTGACTTTGATCTTCATGCGGCTTGTATGCATTGTGAATGCACCATGTCCCATGACTTCTTCGAAAAAGCCAATTTCAAATTCTTTGACCAAAAGCCTAGTGGGTCCACAAGATACTGCGATGGCTGTGGAAAACGCATTCATGGTTTCCACTACCACTGCAAAGAGGTAGGCTGGGATTTGCACCCATGCTGTGCCAAACTTGAGAGGGAATTGTCAATTGATGATATAAAATTTCAGCTTCAAAACAAGGTATCATCCAAGTGTATTTGGTGCAAGAAGAGAAAGCTTAAGGATACTTTTTCGGGTATTCGTGGCTGGGCTTATGTGTCTGAATGCAAGGGGTACCAATTTCATGTGTATTGTGCTACAGAGATGGTGCATCAAGCCTGGAAAAATGGGACTCTCAGTAAGGATATGGATAATGATTGTTTGGCCTTGCAGAATTTGGAGCACTTGCCCATTCAAGCTAATTACAGGAACAGAAATGGCAGCGGAGGTAACAAGATTGTGAGGATAATGAAGGTGTTCTTCAAGACTATTGCTTGTATTCTTCTAGGGGATCCAACCTTAACCCTTGCTTGTCTCCTCGTTGATGTATTCGCCAATTGAGGAGAACTTTGTTAATTATGTAGTTTGTATGTCAGTTGATTTATTTTGTTGTATTTCTATGAAAAAAAGCTAGGAGAATTTCATATACAGGATATCCGCCTATTCATAGATGAAGTGAAGGGCAATATACGACACTCTAGCTACGAGTAGATGGGAAATCTCATACGTAAATTTCCAGCACAGCTTAATTTTTATTTGCTATCTTTGGCGTTGTTATAGCAAGATTTGAAGTTCTATCTGTTTAACCAATTGATGTTAATTTCAGATTTATTTATTAAGGATGGAGTTTCTTCTGTGCTTCTTTTGAGAAAGAATTCCAATAATTATGTGATATTCTTCTCTTTGTAAGAGACTTTGTTACCCTTTTTTGTAGGTACATTCTTAAAATAGTGGTATTAGTCTACTAGGTAATTCCATATGTTCACTCTGGCCTCTTTTGGGAAGAAAAAAAAAAGAAAGTTGAAAAGGAAATTTGTGGCTATATGGGATCAGACCTGTCCTTAATTGGGAAACTTATAGCCTTATAATATAATTCCACAGTAGGAATATCCAAAAATGGTATGATTTTGCTGGGATAAAATAACAATGATTGATTGATTTCAAAATTAATGATTGGGCTGTCACCTAATTATCTTGCTGGGATAAAAAAACAATGATTGGGCTGTCATCTAATTATCTTGCTGGGATAAAAAAACAGTGATTGATTTCAAAATTAATGCTATGAAAATATTGTTGAGGTACGCTAAATGATTAAAATCATTAGGCTCTTTGGGGGTATCTGTAAAATTGGATTGATACAGAGAAGAATGAATGCCCCTCATGTTGGGACTGTTAAGGCGAGAAAACTTCTTCACAATTTCATTCCACCCCACCGCGCCAACTTCCTCTTAGACGAGAAAATTTCTTCACAGTTTCATTCCCCCCCTCCTGACAACTTCCTCTCTCTCTCTCTTTCTCTCTTCGTTTTCATATGAAATGGTTGATATTTCAACAATAACGTGTAAGCTCAGAATATTTACATTCAATTTTACGTGTGAGCCCTACCCAAACACAGAGACTCTGAACCTTCCGTCTCTCTGTGATTTTGAGTGTGCTGTGCTCCAATTCCAACACCTATGTCTCGATCACAAGATTTTCCGAGAAAGAAATAGTGAGAAACTTTCAA
The DNA here is from genome assembly GCA_017140935.1 of Hamamelis virginiana. Classification (NCBI taxonomy): domain Eukaryota; kingdom Viridiplantae; phylum Streptophyta; class Magnoliopsida; order Saxifragales; family Hamamelidaceae; genus Hamamelis; species Hamamelis virginiana. The sequence continues at coordinate 2,832,991 of JAESVK010000377.1, read as the reverse complement.
ACTAACCCGTACGTTAAGGACCATATATACCTTCTCATCAAGTAAAGATTCTCAGATTAAACTTTTAAACAATTAGATTGCTGGAGTTTATCGAGTTGACTTAAGATATCCTATTACAAATTTAAAAATAAAAAAAAGAAAGAAAAGAATTGGCAGTATCCTCTATGCACCACTATGTTATGATACGGGATCCAATTAAGTACAAACTAGTTTGATTGAATGAATCACAACCATATATGCGATTTTTCTCTAAACTATTTGAGAAAAGGTAAATTTTAATCAGAATTAATCAAGTGGATAAAATAGTTGAACCGATTTCAGTTTTAGTTCCGGCCGATGATATATTAATTGAGAGAGTCCTATCAGTAATTAGAAGATGTCGATCTCTCGATTGTTTTTCATTGTAAACATAGCTTTGATTAACGCGAACAGATGTTTGTGCTTACTCACCAGTACCAAAAATATTATTGTGACCCGATGTGCCGTGAGTAGATCAATTGCTAAGTAATGGCTGGGATTTATTGCCTAATGTAAAACTACCGTCTCATGTGTTTCTACGAAGTTTCAGCCCAGCTGATTTGCAATTCATAGGGAAATAGAGATTGAATTCCTCAATTTTCCTTTTGAATTTGTTATTAATGCCTATGTAAGACGAGTCCATTTTTCCATTTTCACCTCAATTAATTCGCAATTCCAATAATTATGTAATATTCTTCTCTTTGTAAGAGACTTTGTTACCTTTTTTTGTAGGTATATTCTTAAAATGGTGGTACTAGTCTACTAGGTAATTCCATATATGCACTCTGGCCTCTTTTGGAAATAAAAAAAAAAAATGAAAAGGAAATTTGTGTCTATATGGGATCGGACCTGTCCTTACTTGGGAAACTTATAGCCTTATAATATAATTAGATGACAGCCCATTCTGGACCTTTAATTTTGTAGAAAATCTCATGGCCTTATTCCTTCATGCAATTGGATAGATCTTCAACTCCTACATCCAATAGATGCACGGCCATGATTTTGTTTTCTAAGAAATTGTTTTCCTATTCTTAGAATGAGAAGTCCACATGCACTGTCATGGCAGCTCGGTGGTCTTGTTTTAAGTCCCATAGCAAGTGTGTTTAATTTTTCAATCACATTATTTTTTTCCATTTTTGGAGATCCAACAGCTGGGGAAATTAGGTTATTTTTTTATCTTTGGCCAAGCAGCCTCTCTGTTCCTATATATATATATATATATATAGCACTATTATAAGTTGTGGAGGATATTATGTGGCTGTTTGGATAAAGAATCAAAAGCGAAAGCTGCTTGTGGGCTAAAGAAGCACAAGCTATCCCGTTTGGCAAACTCCAAAATCACTGGGCCCCACCAAAAAAAACACAAAATCTGATTCTGCTTGAAGCCGGTCTCGACTTGATTCTCGGAGAAGAGAATCAGCTTTTGGGAACTTAATTATTGAAATATCCATTTTACCCTTTAACAATTAACTCCAACAAAATTTATTCCTTCCATGTCCCACCCTTAACTCACTTTTATATTAATATTTATAAACCTTCACACTTACCTTTTATATTAATATTTTAAATTTTAAATAAAATATTATTTATTATTTTATTATTAACTATATTTATATTATTTATATTATATTTATTTATAATTATAAATAAAATTATTTTTAATTTTATTGCCAAGAATAATTGTGTCAATTCATAATTAAAAGCAACTTTTTCATATGATATTCAAATAGGCAATAAAGGCACTTCTATGCCAAAATCACTTTAAAATAAAGTATCCAAATGCAACTGACTTATGATTCTGTTTCTCTAGATTCTGTTATCTTCTACTTCTGTTTCCAAATGGGCCCTATAAGTTGTAGTGTTATTAGTTATTAGGATGATTATATTACCACCCACCCATATTGCTAGTAAGACACATGCAATACGTAGAAGGAACAAGAAAGCTCTTCGATTATTCCAGCTCAAGGTTCTTCTCAATTTCTTCTTTCATAAAATGTTATAATAATCTTTGCATTAATTGATTAATAGATAGATCGAGGTATTCTATTTTGCTGTATGATTTGTATACATACAAAAAACACAGAGAGAGAGAGAGAGAGAGAGAGAGGGTCTTGAGTCATCTTTTTAACCGTTCATTGGGTCAAAAGTCAAGACTTTGTCTCCATATGGTATTCATCTGTGATCACGCCGTGCGAACTGGGCTTAAATATTAGACACCACAATCTAACCAACTACTGACTACTCAGTCGCCTGGTTTGTACGCGTTGACCTGATTGGCCGATTTCCAAGTAAAGTCAAGCCCAATAATGAGTTACTTATCATTTATAGAAAAATAAATAAATCATTAGAGTCATTAGACTGTCTGTCAATGTGCCCCTCGTGTTGGGCCAGATAAAGCAAGACAAATTTCTTCACAGTTTCCTCCCCCTCCTCTTGCCCAGCCCAGACGCACGTCGATGATGCATGTATTGAGAGGGCCGGGCCCTATCAGTTATCAGATGATTGCTGTTGATTGTTTATCAATGTAAACATATATAGCTTTATAAATTGACGCGGACAGGTCTTCAGGTCTTCGGGCTTACTGAGCAGTCCCAAAGATATAGGGACCGACCTTACCTTGTGTGCCGTGACTAGAAATTGCTAAGTAATATTGCGCGTTTCCATGAAGTTTCAGCCCAATTAATCTGAAATTCACTAGAAATAGAGATTGATTGAATCCATCCCCCAATTTTCGATTTCATTTTTCCTTTAATTTTGAATTTTTTGCATGCCTATATAAGAAATTCAACTGCACATTATTTTTGGTCATATAGCTTCTTCTACTTCTTTCCATCTGTCCAGCCTTCTTTTACATCTTTTCAACTATCTAACCTTCTTCTTCTTCTTTTTGTGGAGTTGGTTCAACCAGGTACTAATTTCAACTCTTTTCCTTCTGATTAATCTTTTAGATTAATTGTTCTATTTTTATCTTTTGGCCTGGGTCGAGCCATATATACATGAAGAGTAGCATTTATTTTTAGATAATTAAATAAAGTCCTTGTTGGGGTGCGCAGCGGAAGAGATATAAATAAAAATAATAATTTATTATATGCAAAATATTTGATATGGCAATTTATGTGATATAATAATAAAAACATATATATATATATATATATATATATATATAGAGAGAGAGAGAGAGAGAGAGAGAGAGAGAGAAGTGATCTAGTGAGCATATGCGTACTTTAACTAAAGTCAGCAAATAACACAAGTCCTTGGATTCCCATTCACTTAATGGAAGATTCATCACAAGATTCCAATCCAAGGGCTAGCTTGTGTTCTTTGCTTAGTTTAGCTTAAAGTGCGCATATGCTCACTAGAACATTTTTCTACATATATATATGTAAGAGTATATGGAGATATTAGAAAGATGGAGATGGAGAGATGAATGGAGATATATGGCCATGGGGCCATATAGAACTCCCTAACTAGAATGATATAAGAAGACTTTGATCTATTCAAACTTAATTTCTTGTATTACTTGAAATACTTTTCTGTTGTATTTGGTTACATCACTATACCTCTTTCATACTTGATCATTAATAGCATTTTCATCCATATATTTGAATTTATTCAGTCTTTTCTTTTCATTCTAGCTAGCTATGGCTAGTTTATCTTTAATTCTGGATGATTTGTTCTGCTTTTGGGGGCCAGCCATATATATGCATGCATGGAAAGTAGCATTTATTTGCAAATAAAATGAAGTCCTAGATCGATCAACCTCTCCTATCAAAAATTGAGAACCAATTAATGGAGCTAACTTAATTGTATACACTAATTATATATTATTTCATGAACAGGTACCGATTAATCAAGGACGCTTAGAAGAGCTTGCTTGATCTACATGGCGATTCACATTAGTCACCCGGTCCACGAGCACGATCTCGAGCTGAAAAACTGTCAGAAACCATACACGTGTGATGGATGCAAGGAGCAAGGATTTGGAGTTAGATACAGTTGCGAGCAGTGTAGCTTTGATCTTCATGAGGATTGTGTATTCACCGACCACACTACTTCCCATGACTTCTTCAAAAAAGCTACTTTTGAATTCTTGTACCAAAAGCCTGATGAGTCCGAAAGAGACTGTGATGGCTGTGGAAAAGGTATTCATGGTTTCCTCTACCATTGCAAAGAGAAAGACTGGGATTTGCACCCATGCTGTGCCAACCTTAAGAAGGAATTATCAATCGAAGGTAAAAAATTTAAGCTTCGAAAAAAGGTGTCATCGAAGTGTATTTGGTGCAATCAGAGAGAGCTTAACGATTCGGGTATTCCTGGCTGGTCTTATGTGTCCAAATGTGACAAGTACCA
>JAESVK010000377.1:2756188-2788623 GCA_017140935.1 Hamamelis virginiana | reverse complement strand
AACGACTTTTGGATAATTTTTCTGTCATACATACCATGTCACCATAGAAGTCGAATTTGTAAAGGCCATTGCCACTTATTAAGCGCTTTCCCGTGCTCAAGTGGTAGATTGTGAATGCAATTTGCTGGAGGGTGTAGACAATTCCGATGATGATAGTAAAAAGCATGTATCTGCAATTTATATGCCAAGTATGATAATATTAAAAAAAAAAATGGAAAGATAGAAATTCATGACTTAATTTGTTGGGTAGATTAATTAACAAGCGTTCCAGTAGAAATGGGTATCCTAATTACTAAGCTACGTTCTGTTGATGCAAAAAAAGCCCAAGCTTGGGGCTATATCACCCGACACTTTAATCCGAAATTAAAAACCACCCAGATATGTTGTGATTTAAGTGAAGTGTGAAAAAGATGGAAGCTGTTTGAGAGGAGAAACTTCATCACTCAAAATTTTGAGAAATCAAAATTTTAATTATAATAAAAAAATAATGCACTAAAGAAAAAACAGTACAAATTAAGAAAAAAAAAATGCTAAATGGACAAAAAACTTTACCATATCTTCCCTACCCACCAAAGTTGTACATATGTTATATTAATCTTCCATACATACATATTGTGATGATGTGACTGTGTCATATCAGTTAAAGATGATAAAAAATTAAAAATAGAAGCATTTATTTTTTAGAATGAAAAAAAAATGATAGTGAATATGATATATGTTGATGATTGATTTAAAAGCTAGGCGCGTGCACTTACCGGTAAGCATAGACATCCTTAAAGCGGAACTTGAGATCTCCAGTATCAAGTGATAAGGTAGCTGTGTTGGTTGTGAGGATGATGAGTGACACTAGAAGGAAAACAAAGGTGAGGATTCTCAAAAGGAAATTAATATTCCGCGAAACTGTAGAGGACGATGGTGCTGTCATCTTCGTCTCTCTCTCTCTCTCTATATATATATATATGCTCTAATTAAACTGTCGCAGTCGATCTTGTTCTTCCAATTAATTTTGCAGCAATCTATCTCTCCTTATATAGCAGAGTTAAGAGGGTGCATGTGCAATCGTTTACTCTGGCCTCCTCGTCGCCTACTTAATCATAATACACACTAAGTCAAGGTAAACCCCACGCAATGTTCCATACGAAGAGTTTACTTTGAAGTTACGGCTTCATGACATGCTCGAATATCGGCTCATTGACCCACTAATGGCGGCCGGATGTATATCAAAGGAACATGCTAGCGGCTTATTTTTCATTGACTTTCTATTTGCCAGTTGGCCATAAAGCACCAATTATATATATATATATATATATAATTAGCGTCTCAAAAAATTGGAATGCAAATATTAGGAGCTCTACTTCTTAAGATACAGTTCTTCAATTCGTAAGATACACCATAGCATATTTATCTTTGAGTATTCTTAATATATATATAGGCGATTTTCTTGATAAACTGGTGAGTTTTTAAAGTTTGATAGCTGCTTATCCGTTGATAAATTATCAAAAATTAATTTTCGTCTTGATCATTTTAACATATTTTTCATATTTGCCAAACTCAATGCAATAACCATGATGATGTGATTGTCCCCTTCAATTGCATGCTTGAAATAGTTGGAGAAATGAAAGGGATCTTAAGCCAGAGGCCATTATATAATTAATCTGTTATACATATGCACTTCTAGGACGCAGCACATCTGTTTGTCACATAATAGCATGTAAGAGATGGCCTGTATCCAATACTGAGGAGTATAACTTTTTTAGTAAGGACTTTTTATCCAGTATGGTGGGAATATATAAACACCTCTTAGGGCACAAAATAACATGTGAAGAATGGATTATGTGTAGAGATTGTGTATGCTCAAGGAATCCTATTACTTTTAGTGTGAGACCTTTCTGATGTACCATGCTTTGAGTAGTGAGGTCTCTCCTAATCTCTCAAACTACTTTCCCCTTTTTCATAAATCACTCAAACCACGACACGTCAGGGTTATTTTTAATTTCGGGCTAAAGTATCGGGTGATATAGGGGTCTGATTGAAATTTTTGAAAACTGGTTTTGGCCAGTTCTGATTCTTTCTACTATATGATTTTTATATAAACCAGCTTCCAGCTAGTTTATTTGAAAAAAATTGTGTTTATTCTTTATTTTCTGAACATGATTGAACTGATTTGTAGAAAAAATGTACTTATCAAACAGTACTGAATAAATACCAGACAAACGTATTCTCAACTGGTCCCCTAAAATTGTTGTTTTATTTACTGTTGCATGCATATTTAGAAAGTGTATATGACAACCTTTAAAGTAGATAAACTCGATATGATTAATGGAACCTATCCAATCTTTGAATTCCGAAATTCTTTTGCACTGATACGGTGGGATTCGTTACTTGACCCGGGAAGTTGCTGAGAAGAGTCGCTCCTTCAATTGTTTTTGGTCAACTTATTAAATGTTGACAATGTAATTTGCCATCTAGCTTTTTTATAATTAATTAAAAATAAGTTTAAACCGTAAACCACGACTTCTACTTTCCCTCCCATCAATCATGGCACGCCAATAATATTGCAAGTTGCAACACGCGCTAGTCAAAACTTATTGAGGCTTCACTCGTGGACTCACATTCAATTAAAATCGAATTTAATTAATGAAACTTGCCACAGCCACCTTAGAACAATGGTAAAGTCAGGCCGGCTGGCCGGGGCAATGTTGGATTAAGTTTTATGGTGGGCCCTTCTAGGACGCAGCACATCTCTGGGCGGGGCAATGTTGGATTAGTTTGATCTTTGATATTCACTGGCCCATCTCTGGTGGGCCCTTTTCCTCTATGGGGCTTCACTGTCTAAGAGGCTTTTCGTTATTGTCCCGCATCAATCAAAACATGGATATTTGTTCAAGAATCAACATCAGTCCAGCCCACAAAGAGATAGCTCACAAGTAGGGATGGCATTCAGACGCGCACTCTCTATCACTCACTGCCTCTCGTCCTCTCCCTCTCACGACGGCCCAACAAGGCCATCTCCATTCTCCGATTCCCCTCCCTGTCACCACCTCGTTGAAACCCAATCCCCTCCCATCGACCTGCTTTCTCCCATTTGGAAATGGCTCTCTATACCTTGATGGCAAAATAATGTCCGGCTCTCTAGATGCTTTTCTATTCTCCTCCCAAGCCTCGGAACCACACGCTTATTCGGCACCGGAGACGATGACCTCTTTACTTTACCCGACGGCGGTGATGGGTACTCTCTGTTGCCACCACATTTGTTTTCCCGAAGACGACACCACCAGCTAGGATTTTATGTCAGGGGTGCCAAAACTTTAACTATAAAAATTCTATAGTTCTAGCGGATAAAATATATTATAATTCAAGAAGTAAATTTTTTCATAATTTTTTTAAAAAAATTCAATTGAAAATTCCTAGATCTTGGCTAGTTACTTTGATTATCATTCCTAAGAATTCTCTACAACTTTTAAATGTAAGAGTGGAATAGACAACTATTATTACTATTTAATTAAAATTTATAAAGAAATGGACAATCATAAAATTAAAAACTAAACAAACCCTTATAGAAACGAAATAAAATAATGAAAATTCAAATTCTAAATGTAAGATTAATTTTTAATTATCTGGGACCTCTTATAACCAAACATTTGGCTTAATTGAGGAATTTCGAAAACAACCTTGAAAAAAATATAGAATATATACAAGATTCAAAACTTTTTTCTTTCTTATTCAATACTTTTTTTGGAAATTAGATGAAAAGTAAATTTGTAAAGATAATTTGGACAAAAGTAATGGGACTGGCATTGATAGTGGAGACCTGGGAAGATGTGGGGGTGCCAGGAATGTTTTACCACATAATATCTCACATATTTGAAAAATATATATATATATATATATATATATATATATATATATATATATATATATAAAATAACAATTCTTTGAAAAGTGAGGGGGTGCCATGGCACCCTTTGAACATTGAGTGGCTCCGCCCCTGGACACCACCCGCCGGAGATGAGAAGGAACTCAAGGTCCAAGGAAGCATCGAACAAGGCCGAGGCTTACAATTTCTCTCGATCATCTCCTTTCTCAAGCTAAGTTCCAGTTTTCTTATTTATTTAATTTTTTTCAATATAATTGTATATATTTCAATTTCTCTCGAGTCTCGACCATCTGTCAAATAGAATTTTGTTAGTTTCTTTTCCTGTTGTCTTCTAAATGGATGAATGTTCTCTTCTACTTAATCGAACTTGAGCCAAGCTTTCAAGCCTGAACCGAGCTTGAGCTTGGTATACGTTTGTTAGCCGAGCCAAGCACGAGCTGGACAAATAGTTCACAAGCTGAACTTGAGCAGCCAAAGGCTCGGCCCGTTTGCACCCCTATCGGCACAGTTAGTGAAACCTTAAAAAAAAAAAAAAAACTATTTAATTAAGACGCACCGACTCAATTGGCGCCAACAGGCAACGGTACTTTCCCGCTTAGGGTTTTGTGGTTGTCTATAAAGACGGGGCACGCCGCGCTGCGCTTAGAAAGGTTTCTACCAAAACGATAGATCGACGGCGTGGGCACTGTTCTCTCTCCTGGGTTTCCAGTTTCACCTTGTTTCTTCAATTTCGTAAGTTTCTCCACTTTTCATCAGAAATTACAAACACTTGTATACATGTATTTTGTTTCTTTCTCGGTTGATTTATATTGACTTGTTGAAAGATATGTAGTACGCCTACTTTCACAACCTCGATTTAATTGAGGAAAATTTAGTTTAAAGGGAAGATTATACACACACACATCCAGTGATGAGAGAATAATATTTGCTACTCTTGATGGTTTGTTTTTTCTTCCAAATCCATCTGATGATTCCTATCCACCAAGATCTCTGAGGACTCTACCTTGTGTGTGTGTGTGTGTGTGTGTATTTATTTATTCCCCTTGATTTTAATTTATTTACCTTCCTGTATCAAATGCTTGAATGTATTTGGAATTTTTTTTTTCTTGAATAATTTTTTGCTTGGTTTTGTTTGTGTTCCCTTCTAATTCTCGAATGTCTATGGAATATTTCCCCTAAGTTTTCTTCATCTTCATCTTTTGTTTTTACTTTAATTTAGATTTTTATTCATGTTTTTATATCTGATGGTTGAATTTGTGTTCGAAAAGTTCTCTTTAATTTTATTTTTTATTTTTTTGTTTGATTTTATCCATTTTCTTATATCACAGGCTTGAATTTCTTTTGAATATTATGACTCATATCCTTTTTTTTTACCTCCTCTGTTGCCTGTGTTGGAAATATTTTCTTCAAGTCTCTTGAATAAGTTTTCTAGGGAAATGATTTACATGATGGCCCAATTCCATGATGGATATATGCTTGGATTCTTGAAATTTATTTACTCTCTCAGGAAGATGTTTATGGAAAAAGAACTATTTTCTCTTGAAAATAAAACAGTTTCATGAGCCTATTCACTATTTTCTGTCCAAAAGACAACAGTTTTGTTGGCATATACACCATGATATTCGAGGCCTGGCTTCAATATCCGTGGAATTTTTTATCCCTATTATCTTCTTCTCTTTTTGTTTTCTTTGGTTTTTTTTTCTTCATGTTTTCCTACCAAGGTTCTTTTCAAGATTTTCACTACAAGTATGTTATTTGTTCTTCTTTTGTTTGATTTTTTTTCTTTGTTTTATGTCAAAGGCTGAACATGTTTCCAAGGAAAAATAATTTACATGATGTTTCCTGAAAATGCTCCATTGGCAAGCCCCAATTACTCGAAGTTTTGATTTTTACTTTTTACTTTTTTCATGTTTTATTTTAAAGGGTTGGATGTCTTTTGAAGTTTTTCACTACATGTCCGTTTTTTTTCTTCTTTTGTTTGATTTTTTTCTCTGTTTTATGTCAAAGGCTGAACATGTTTCCAAGGAAAAAAAATTTACATGATTCCTAAAAATGTTCCATTGGCAAGCAACAATTACTCCAAGTTTTGGTTTTTACTTTTTATTTTTGTTCATGTTTTACATTAAAGGGTTGGGTGTCTTTTGAAGATTTTCACTACATGTCTGTTATTCATTCTTCTTTTGTTGTGTTTTTTTTTTCTTTGTTTTATGTCAAAGGCTGAACATGTTTCCAAGGAAAAAGCATTTACTTGATGTTTCCTGAAATTGTTCCATTGGCAAGCAACAATTACTCCAAGTTTTGTTTTTTTATTTTTTTTATTTTGTTCATGTTTTAATTAAAGGGTTGGGTGTCTTTTGAAGATTTTTACTACATGTCTGTTTTTCATTCCTCTTCTTCTTCTTCTTCTATTTATTTATTTATTTATTTTTATGTCAAAGGCTGAACATGTTTCCAAGGAAAAAGAATTTACATGATATTTCCTGAAAATGTTCCATTGGCAAGCAACAATTATCCCAAGTTTTGGTTTTTACTTTTTATTTTTGTTCGTGTTTTGCATTATAGGGTTGGGTGTCTTTTGAAGATTTTCACTACATGTCTGTTCTTCATTCCTCTTTTGTTTGATTTTTTTTCTTTGTTTTATATCAAAGGTTGAACATGTTTCCAAGGAAAAAGAATTTACTTGATGTTTCCCTAAAATGTTCCATTGGCAAGCAACAATTACTCCAAGTTTTGTTTTTTTATTTTTTTATTTTGTTCATGTTTTAATTAAAGGGTTGAGTGTCTTTTAAAGATTTTCACTACATGTTTGTTTTTCATTCGTCTTTTGTTTGATTTCTTTTTTCTTTGTTTTAAGTCAAAGGCCGAACATGTTTCCAAGGAAAAAGAATTTACATGATGTTTCCTGTAAATGTTCCATTGGCAAGAAACAATTACTCCAATTGGTTTTTACTTTTTAATTTTGTTCATGTTTTACATTAAAGGGTTAGGATGTCTTTTGAAGATTTTCACTACATGTCTGTTCATCATTCTTCTTTTGTTTGACTTTTTCTTTCTTTTATGTCAAAGGCTGAACATGTTTCCAAGGAAAAATAATTTACTTGATGTTTCCTTAAAATGTTCCATTGGCAAGCAACAATTACTCCTAGTTTTGATTTTTACTTTTAAATGTTTTGCATTAAAGGGTTGGGTGTCTTTTGAAGATTTTCACTGTATGTCTGATCTTCATTCTTCTTTTGTTTGATTTTTGTCTTTGTTTTATGTCAAAGGTTGAACATGTTTCCTAGCAAAAAGAATTTACTTGATGTTTCCTGAAAATGTTCCATTGGCAAGCAACAATTACTCCAAGTTTTGATTTTTACTTTTTAATTTTGTTAATGTTTTATGTTAAAGGGTTTAGTGTCTTTTGAAGATTTTCACTACATGTGTGTTCCTCATTCTTCTTTTGTTTGATTTTTAATTTTGATGAATGTTTTAAGCAAATATTACTTGATTATTTCACTATGGCTCTTGAAAATATTTTTTCAATAGATGTATTTACTTGATGGCATCCGAGAATATATTTCGAGACATAAAGTGTTTACACTACTTTACACGATGGCTTCAAAAAATGTGTTATTTGGGGAAATGTAATTACTTTATGGCTATATTTTCGTTGTTGATATTTGGTTGAAAGCTTTTGGAGACCACTCCTTTTGACTCAGCACAATGGCAGTGCCATTGGCTTGATGGTGAGAAAATCAAATTTTGTTTCTTCTTTTGGCCCCTTTTTTTACTAGAGTGGGGATGCACCCTGGTTCTTTCAAAATCAAGCATTGCTTCAGCATTTTTAGGCAAGTTTCTATCGAACTTTTAAGAGGAACAAAATTTTATCTCTTCAGGGAATTCTTTAAGAATTTTGAAACACGGTAAACCTCATGAGACCTCCATGGAAACATTTGCTTCATCCATGAGAACAAGCATGGAAGAATATGTTTCAGCTGGTTTTATTTCTCTGATGCTGGAATCAGAGCTTGACGAGAATAGCAGTCTAGTAGAATTTGAGGTTGGGTCAAGATAAAAATTAAATCCCAATATCTACGATGGGCTGTCACCAGGATTTGTCTCAAAATGAACAATTGAGCTTTTGCGGGATAATACTAGGTCCCACATCCTGGGACAATTTTCAGATTGAATCCTTTCTAAATTCAACTATAGGTGTTTAGGTGAGATATTCAGACTTCTGCCAGATCTTATATATGTAATGGGTGGTACTTTCCAAAGACCTGCCCTTGTTTCAGTCTAGGCAGGCACTATGATCATTGTCTTCAGGGAAGTAAATTTTTTCTTGTCTACTCTCTAGAAGTATCATCAACCAGTAGAAGGCCATTTCTTGCATTCAAGGTAAGTAGTCCCCTGCGGCATTCTTCAACTATATTGATATCTGAGATGATGATGCTATCATTCTCATTAGTTTTATTTTTCCAAGATTTCTTAGATGGCCCAAATTAAAATATATATATTGATATTGCCTTTTCTAGCCTCTGTTTATACATTATAGTATGTTTAGGCCATATGAATGTGCTTTGAAATAGGCTATATTCCATTAAATGTTCCATATGAACAAATTTTCAGAAAGGAAATAATTTGGTCAATGATTTAACTGCATGGCTCCTTTACCTGAATAATTTATCGGGAAACATATTTAGTTGATGGATCCTGAAACATATTTACTAGATGAACATTTCAAACAAATGGCTCCTAAATCATTTGCATGATGGTTCCATCTTCTTTGTTGACGTATGAACGTTTAAACAAACATTACTTGATGGCTCTAGAAAAGTATGGTGGCTCTTGAAAACGTTTTTCAGAACAAAACATATTTACTTGATGGCTCCTGACGATATTTTTGGAGAAAAAGTATTTCCATGGCTTCTGAAAATACATTAGCTGGGGAGATGGATTAACTTATTGGCTCCATTTCTTTGTTGATAACTTGATAAACTTCAAAGCTTTGGGATAACAATCCTTTTTAACTCAACATAATGGAAGTGCTATTGAGTATTGGCTTCCCAAAGACCTGCCCTTGTTTTGGCCTAGATAGTCACCGTGATCTCTTTCTTTAGGCAAGTGAATTTTTTTCTCTACTTTCTGGAAGTAGAAGGCCATTCCTAATACTGCAAGTACGTACTCTGTTGGTTTTTTTGACTACATTGAAGTATGAGATGATGATACTATAGTTCTCATTGGTTTTACTTTGCCAAGATTTCTTAGATGGCCCAAATTTATACCCTATATTGATATTGCTGTTTCTAACCTTTGTTTATAGCATGTTTAGGCCATATGAATATGCTTTGAAATAGGTATGCTCTGTTGAATATTTACTTGATGAACGCTTCAAACAAATGGTTCATGAAAGCAGTAAGGAAATAATTAGGTCAATGATTTTAACCTTGTGGCTCCTTTTATCTGATTGGTTTATTGGAAAGCATATTTACTTGATAGATCCTCATGAAACATAATTACTTGATAATATTTTTTGGGCAGACTATACATCATTATGAGGTATCGCTATACATATCGGATTTTCAAAATTACCTATAGGAGATTTTTCAAAGCTACTATCATGTTCTTCTTGTAGTAATGGTAATGCTTCATACCCAGCGAACCCTTTAATATTTTTATTATAAGACCTTTCATCTATTCAGTGTCGGTTGCATGGATATGCATTTTTGAAAATACAATACACTATCATATAATAGCAGATGATGGATGGACTGTGCCTAAAGGCAACGTTTAAAGTAAATAAACTTGATGTGATTAATGGAACCTATCTAAATGATTGTTACTTGACCCGCGAACTTGCTGAGAAGATTAACAAACTTCCTTTCTCACTCGTTCATCTAGCTTATTTATAATTAAATAAGTTTAAACTTTAGACCATAAACCACGGCTTCTCGTTTCCCTCCCACCAATCATTGCAAGTTGCAACAATGCTAGTCAAAACTTATTGAGGCCTCACTCGTGGACTCGAATTCAATTAAATTTTCAAATTTAATTAATGAAACTTGCCATTGCCACCCTAGAGCGGTGATAGGGCGGGGTGGAATTTTATTTATTTATTTATTATTATTATTTTTTTTGTTAGTTTGGAGACATTTTTTCTTTTTAAGAAAAGTTTATGTATTCAAATATAAGAAAGTATATTGATATCTATTTATTTATTGGTATGAGGGGGTTAGGTAATAATAAAAATATTACATAGTGAAACTCATATCATAACATGTGACATGGCGTGCCAATTAACACAGATTTTAGTACTAACTATTTACGCCCGTCAAGCTATTCAACTCTCCGCTTGTCATTCCGCAGAATTGGTTGGATTGGGTGAACCCTAACTAGAGGTAGGATTGGGCATATGATTCTTTATTTGTGTTAAAAAAATAAAATAAATAAACAAACAAAAATTACAACACATGGAATGATTGACCAAATGGTCCAATGGCAAAGGAATGAGATGTAAACTGGATGTTTCGGATTTGAAACAAGTCAAACTCTTTTTGCTAGTCATCAATTCGGACTAGTAATTCCATCGTTATACGAACCCATGAGAAGGTGGTTCCGTGGATTAGTCGAGTTCTAAAAGCTTAGCCACCTTGTTGCATTAGCAAAAAGATAAAAGTAAAATAACAACCTTGGACACTAACTGAACATTGGGTCTGATTTTTTTCCTTCGAGTGGTTCTAATCAACGATTAGATGTCATTCATATTTATAAGGGTTCTTTAGTCATAGGTCCTTCCTTTTAGTGTTTTAAACGATAGACCCAAGAAAAAAAAAGTACTGGCCCACTAGATCCTTCGTTAATTTTACCGGACAAAATAACCCTTTAATAAAAAGATACCAAAATAGGTGGACATATGCAAAGCAAAAAAAAATTCAGACACTTTTTAAAATAATAGCAATCTGCACACACAATATCCCTTGAAAAGAGGGATTGAATTTATTTAAAGAAAAAACAAAAATGGAATCATTCATTATTTCACTAAACCACTTTCTCCGTACATGGGTGGATTTGTCCGTCGACATAGCATTGTGATAAAAATAAATAGATATAAAAAGGAGATAAAAAAAGAAACGTAGTCTGCATAAAATATCTCTCTCAATTTTAAAGTTGTGATAAATCAAAAGGGAAAGTAATCTACATAGAATGGGGGTAAATTTGTCTTTGAAAAAAAAAAAACTGACTTTCATCAATTGAATTGTAACACGGGAAGACTTCTTAGGTTAGTGAAAAGTTTTCTGGATCTATTGGGTTCTTGTTATCATTTTTGGGACTTTTGGCTATAAAAAAAAAAAAAAAGCCTATTTATAAGTCCAGCTCTTAAGTCTTAACTGATTTAGAAAGGACGCCAATTTCAGCCCATAGAAACCCACTTCCCTGATTCCAAGTTGCTTTGAGCGCTGCTATTCATTGGCCTATCTCTGCTGGACCCTTATTTTCCTTAACGGAGCTTCACTGTTAATTGGCTTGTCTTTATTGTCTGACCCCGTTAGATGTCCAGAATAATGTTTGAACCTTTATGAGCCCATCATGAGTCCAGCCCACAAAGAGATAGCTCACAAGGTTATCTCTTTATGAATTATGATAAGATTAGAACGTCCATATCGTTAACCCATCTCTTTTAGGAGTGGTAGGTTATGTATTTTGAAAAACCGACCATTGTATTAGACAATTTTCTTATGCATGACATGTTTGCCAAAAATTATAGTAATCCAACAATCAGTTTTCAAAATACATTATGTAAAATCTTCCGGCAGTATTTACCGTTAGATGCATTAACAATTGTTTAATAGTCTTTGTTTTGAAAACTGATTGTTGGATCACTATTTTTTAACAGACATAACATGCATAAGAAGATTTTCTAATTGAACAGTCAGTTTTCCTATCCCAATAAAAATGAATATACGATAAAATAGGTAAGATTGTCCTTACATGATCGGATCTCATCTCTTTACAACACTTCCTACTTTATGGCTGTTATTGCAAAGAATCCGATGTCCAAAGAATCCTGGAGCAAAATTTAAGTGGATTAGTAATCCTCTGGGCCCAAGTCCAGAAAGTTTGAGCAATTGACTTAGCTGTAATACAAGTTTGAAACATGAGAGAGAGAGAGAGAGAGAGAGAGAGAGAGAGAGAGAGGCTTTTTTCTTAATTAACCTCTCTGTCTCTACATGACCTCTCTTTTGAAACCTAATTGCCACTCTTTCAGGGATGATAAAGGGACAAATACAAATTCAAAAGCTAGCTAATCAACTCGATCCGAAATTAAAGTGAGACATGACACAATTGACGAAAAGCAAATAATGAAAATGTGATAGCGGCGTAATAAAGTTAAATCTAAAATCAAATGCATGGCCCATAGTTATTATCAGAACTTTGCAGTAAGAAGCGTGTTATTTTGCGCCACATCACGTAAAGGAAAAAAAAAAAAAATCAGAGTCGCATGATCATGTTTAACAAGGACATTGTCTATATCTCTAGCTACAATCAAATATGAGATGATAAGAACAACAAAATAACAAAAACAAAAAACCAAAAAACAAAATAAAACAACCCACTTGGCAGGCATTTCATAGGTCCACATCTCCATGGTCTAAGGGTCGATATATGGGCAAGTACAATCAAATTTTTTAATAGGTAATTATATTCTAATTTTATCACTGTCTTATTTTCAAAAGGTTTGGTCCACATCAAGTATCAACTAGTGCTACAAAGAGAAATTTCAGTGTTAAGAGCTTTTAGGAAGTGCTTTTCTACATCAAAGCTAGAATCATTTCACTTATTTTTGAAAAGGTGAATTTGAAGGGAAAATGTAATATAGTAGAATTCCAGGGGCTAAGTACACCATTAACATGAAACCTGAGGGGTATATCTGAAAAAAAAAAATGAGAGGTTATTTTATTCATTTAGACATGAAGGAAAATGACACCTTAGAAATGCCAAAGCAATTCATGACACCTTTCACCTTTTATATGACATCACTCCCCAAGTAGGTAATTATTAGAGCCATCAAATCATTAGCCTTGGAAAAATTAAAGCTAACAGTGCAGGGAAAATCTCATTACTCAAATTGCTTATAGCCTAATGATATTTGTTCAACTTTTGAATTATTTGTTAGAGAGAAAGAGATATTAACATGAAATTTTCAGTGGATGCAATAAACAAATAAAGGGCAAATGAAATAAATTGAAGGTTTTTAGTTTGATTTCTCATTTTTTCATATATATATATATATATATATAAAGTTTTGGGTGGGGGAGAGTGCGGGGGATTTCTTAAATATGATATTAATTTTTCCGGGTCAAATGAAATTGGTCTTCTCGACATGATAAAAAAAGGAAACATCTAAACAATACCCTTCTCGAGTACTTGAGTCTGAGACATCATTGATGAGTTCTTTGATGAGCTTTGTCTTTTGAATGTATATATATCTCCACAAAATTTGTGGAAAATCCTCTCTCTCACCTTTCACTTTTAAAAAGCTACGTTTTCTTTTCTCTCTCTCTCTCCCTCTCTCTCTCTCTCTCTCTCTCTATACATATAAAGACATATTGTAGCTAGTGTGTGGCTGTATTGCAAGATTTAATATTGACGTAAAACAAAGCCTAATGAAAGTTAGTGCTCCATTACGCAAGCTTCCATTTTTGATTTGAACGTGGTTGGTGATGTAATGGAAAAAAGCATAGATCAAGTAGAATCAAATACCCAATGAGACATTAACCCTACGAGACCGAGTCAGACAAAACCCATGCAAAAGCGACCATACACGAACTCCACTACTATTCGCAACCAGTACAAATTACAGAATCACTTAATCAATGTACTACTTTCAACATATGTATGAAGTTGATTGGCACGATAAATTAGAAAAATATATATTTCAATTTTAATTTCTTTTTTTGTTTTTGTTTTTGTTTTTATAAATCAATTTCAATTTAGGATGAATTCCATCTTTGGGTCACCTCAATTAAGTTCACAATGCATGCTTGATAGAAAGGGTACCGTCTTCCTCTCTCATTGGCATGGCTTAATTTGCTTTGTCTCTTGACCAACCACATTGCACACCGTCGCAATATGAAGGGCTCTTTTCTACTTTCCCCTTGTGGATTAATACTGAATAGTCAATGTGACCCTTCTTTTTTGGGAAAATGATAGGAATCTTGTAAAAGTAAGAAGAATAGAATAAAAGAGATAGGAGAAGAAAATGGTGTCTTGCATCTTCCTTATTCAAGGGGCCTAAGTCCTCCTTTTATAGGCTTACAAGTTGCAAGACAAGCTTGTCCTAGAAGCAAGCTTGTCCTAGAAGTTTTGCTAGACAAGCTTGTCCTAGAAGTTTTAGGACAAGCTTATCCAAGAAGATGGGTGGTCATCCACCAAATTTACAATACTCCCCCTTGGATGTCCACCACGCTAAGATAATGTAACTCATTAAAACCTTGCCAGTAAAACCCAGTGGGAAAAAACCTGGACGAAGGAAAAAGAGTACAGCGTGCATATGTCCAGATAACCTGTAGACTTGATGATAATACTCCCCCTGATGAGTATCAACTTGACTGATCACAAACACGACGCATCCCGATATCATATATCAATTTCTTGAATGTTGATGATGGCAAAGCTTTGGTAAATAAATCTGCAACATTATCACTGGATCGTATTTGCTTCACTTCAATTTCATGACTCTTCTGGAGTTCGTGAGTGAAGAAAAACTTTGGTGAGATATGCTTCGTTCTATCACCTTTGATATATCCTTCTTTGATTTGTTCAATACACGCAGCATTGTCTTCATAAATTGTTGTTGGAGTGCTTGTAATCAAAGATAATCCACATGCATTTCGAATGTGTTGTACCACTGATCTTAACCACACACATTCACGGCTTGCTTCATGAAGTGCAATTATCTCAGAGTGATTAGAGGAAGTGGCAGTCAAAGTCTGTTTGGTCGATCGCCAAGAAATTGCAGTATTGCCACATGTGAATACATATCCTGTTTGTGAGCGGGCCTTGTGAGGATCAGAAAGGTATCCAGAATCTGCATATCCTTTTAGTGTTGATTCCTTTGAATAAAATAAACCCAAATCTGTAGTCCCACGAAGGTAACGTAAGATATGTTTTACGCCATTCCAGTGTCGTCGAGTTGGTGCAGAGCTGAATCTTGCCAACAAATTAACTGAAAATGCAATATCTGGCCTTGTACACTGCGTTAAGTATAACAAAGCACCAATTGCACTAAGATATGGTACTTCAGGACCAAGGAGTGCTTCATTTTCTTCCTTTGGACGAAAAGGATCTTTCTTAGCATCAAGAGATCTAACAACCATTGGAGAACTTAATGGATGTGCTTTATCCATGTTAAATCGCTTCAAGACCTTTTCGATATATGTTGACTGATGTATGAGAATTCCATTAGACTTATGCTCGATCTGCAGGCCGAGACAATATTTAGTTTTTCCTAAGTCTTTCATCTCAAACTCATCCTTCAAATATTTAGCCGCTTTTGTGAGCTCTTCAGGAGTCCCAAATAAATTTATATCATCAACATATACTGCAAGGATGGCAAATCCTAATTCTGATTTTTTTATAAAAACACAAGGGCATATAGGATTGTTAATATACCCATCCTTGATCAAATACTCACTGAGACGATTATACCACATCCTTCCGGATTGTTTTAATCCATATAATGATCGTCTCAACTTAATTGAGTACATATTTCGTGGTTGTGATGTATTTACTTCAGGCAATTGAAATCCTTCAGGGACTTTCATATAAATATCTTTTTCAAGCATGCCATACAAATATGCAGTAACTACGTCCATGAGACGCATGTCTAGTCCTTCTGAGACTGACAGACTAATTAAATATCGAAACGTAATAATATCCATCACAGGTGAATACGTTTCTTCATAATCAATCCCAGGTCTTTGTGAGAAACCTTGTGCCACTAAACGTGCTTTGTATCTAGCAATTTCATTTTTATCATTACGTTTTCTTACAAACACCCATTTGTAACCTACAGGTTTCACATCATTGGGTGTTGGGACTACAGGCCCAAATACTTTGCGTTTTGCTAGAGAATCCAATTCTACTTGGATTGCTTCTTTCCACTTTGGCCAATCATGTCTACTGCGACATTCATTGACACTGCGTGGTTCATGATCATCATCATCTTTTAAAATTTCTGTGGCTACTGCAAAACAAAATACATCATTAATAACCACTTCTGTACGGTTCCACAATTCCCTTGTGGATGCATAATTTATGGAAATTTCATCATTTGCAAGTACTTGTGCCTCTTCATGATTTTGTATCTCTTCAGGGACTATTGCCTCTTCAGGGGCATGTGTCACTTCAATGACACTTTCCTCTTCGGGGGTTATTATTTTAGATATTATTGGAATAGCCTCTTCAGGAGTGCTTTTTTCTTTAAGACTTGTGTTTTGTTGCCCATTTGTTTTCCTCTTCCGGGGAATTAAATCTTTTGAACCCAAGGGTCGACCACGCTTCAGGCGTGTCATGGATGATTCATTAGCTGCCATAATAGCAGCTTTTCCAATTGGTATATTGATCCTTGCTGGTGTGTTTGCAGCCGGTATATAAGACTTGGTTACTTTAGCTGTATCTGTAAATGCATCAGGCAATTGGCTGGCAATCTTCTGGAGATGAGTGATTCTCTGTACTTCAT
This sequence comes from Hamamelis virginiana, assembly GCA_017140935.1. NCBI lineage: Eukaryota > Viridiplantae > Streptophyta > Magnoliopsida > Saxifragales > Hamamelidaceae > Hamamelis > Hamamelis virginiana. The sequence goes on along the minus strand of JAESVK010000377.1, from coordinate 2,772,022 downwards.
TTTCACATTGAGCAGTACGCGGGTCGAGATGAGACATGGATGATGCATTCCAAATAATTTCACGTCGTTCCTCTTTTGGTAGCTTATCTCCCCCTAACGACGGGAAATTGACCTCATCAAAATGGCAATCTGCAAATCTTGCTCTGAAAACGTCACCTGTCAATGGTTCAAGATACCTGATGATTGATGGTGAATCAAAACCAATGTATATTCCTAATCGACGTTGAGGGCCCATTTTTGTGCGTTGTGGAGGTGCAATTGGAACTTGTACTGCGCATCCAAATACTCGTAAATGGGAAAGATCTGGAATTTGACCAAGTACCAGTTGAAATGGTGAATGTTGGTGATTAGCAGTCGGTCGAATGCGAACCAATGCTGCAGCATGTAAAATGGCATGTCCCCAAGCAGAAATGGGTAACTTTGTCCTCATAAGTAAAGGTCGAGCAATCAGTTGGAGTCTTTTGATAAAGGCTTCTGCTAAACCATTCTGTGTGTGTACATGAGCAATTGGATGTTCCACCTCAATGCCTACTGACATGCAATAATCATCAAAGGCTTTAGATGTAAATTCACCAGCATTATCGAGGCGGATCTTCTTGATTGGATAATCTGGAAAATGTGCTTGTAACCGAATGATCTGAGCAAGGAGCCTGGAAAATGCAACATTGCGAGTAGATAACAATGAAACATGTGACCATCGGGATGAGGCATCTATTAGCACCATGAAATAGCGAAATGGTCCACATGGTGGATGAATTGGTCCACATATATCCCCTTGGATTCGTTCCAAAAATGTTGGGGATTCAACAAGGACTTTTGTATGAGATGGTCTAATAATCAATTTTCCTTGTGAACAAGCAGTACATGGATAATCACTAGACAAAAGAATCTTCTGGTTCTTTAATGGATGTCCATTTGAATTTTCAATAATTCGCCTCATCATTGTTGACCCTGGGTGCCCAAGTCTATCATGCCAAAGCATAAAAATGTTTGGGTTAGAGAGCTTCTGGCTCATCACCATATTTAATTCAATTGTTGTTATAGTGGTATAATACAATCCTGAAGAAAAAGCAGGCAATTTTTCCACTACAAGCTTCTGGCTTGAAACAATATGAGTAATATGTAAATATTCTTTATTATTTTCACATGTGGTCTCAATATGATATCCATTACGACGTATATCTTTAAAACTTAGCAGATTTCTTCTGGATCTGACTGAATATAAGGCGTCGTTAATATGGAATATCGTGCCACATGGTAACATTATAGTGGCTCTTCCGGAACCATCAATCAAGTCTTCAGGACCTGATATTGTATTTACATTAGCTTCAACTAATGTCATGTGGGAAAAATATTTTTGATCCCGAAGGATTGTATGAGTAGTAGCACTATCTGCTAGACATATCTCTCCACCATTTATCTTGGAACTGAGCGATCCAATACTAAGATCCATACCTTTAAAAAAATATTGAAGAAATAAAATGCATAACTTCATTCATTTAAGAAAAGAAAAATAATACACTAATGATAGCTTTCAAATAAATAAATAAAAACTCACATAAAAAAATTGCACATAAAATTCCAAACAAGAAAAATATTAATTTATGTGGACATTTCCATCACCAATTAAATGATCAATTTTGCCATTTGGATCTTCAAAAAAATCCGAAACATCGAGATGAGTAATATCCACCGGATTTTCACCATCAATCAAATTTGTTTCTATTTTTTCTTTTCCTTTCTCCTTGAGCGAGGCTTGGTAAAGTTTAACCAAATGGTCGGCCGTATAACATGTACGTGACCAGTGCCCTTTCATACCACACTTATAGCATTTATTTTCATAATTCGCAGAAGGCTGATTTTTTTCTTTGCCTTGCTTTGCTACATTGTTAGACCACTTCTGGTGGTTTTGTGTGGTATTGTTATGACCTCCCCGTGGTCGATAATTATTTTGACCACGGCCTCGTCCACGCCTATGGCCACGACCACGGCCACGGCCACGGCCACGGTTACGACCATGACCACTAGATGATGCCACATTCACTTCAGGGATAGATGCAGAACCAGTCGGACGTGATTGGTGATTTTTCATCAACAACTCATTATTCTGTTCAGCTACAAGAAGACATGAAATCAATTCAGAATATTTTGCAAACCTACGCTCTCGATATTGCTGCTGCAGGAGCACATTCGAGGCGTGAAATGTGGAGTATGTTTTTTCCAACATATCTTCTTCAGTGATTTTCTCTCCACATAATTGCAATTTAGAGCTGATTTTGAAAAGTGCAGAATTATATTCTGCAACTGTTTTGAAATCCTGCAACCTTAAGTGCATCCAATCATAACGGGCTTTAGGAAGAATCACTGTCTTTTGGTGATCATATCTTTCCTTTAAATTTTTCCAAAGGACAAGGGGATCCTTTACAGTAAGATATTCATTTTTCAAGCCCTCATCAAGGTGATGGCGAAGAAAAATCATTGCCTTGGCGCAATCCTGCTGGGATGCCTGATTTTTCTCTTGAATTGTATTGCCAAGATTCATAGCAGTAAGATGGATTTCAGCATCAAGGATCCAAGATAAATAATTTTTCCCAGATATATCAAGAGCAACAAACTCAAGCTTCGTAAGATTTGTCATTCTTGAATTTCTTAAAACAATTTGGCTAGAAACTCGTGCTTGGTTAGAACCTCGTGCTGATAACGTCTTGTAAAAGTAAGAAGAATAGAATAAAAGAGATAGGAGAAGAAAATGGTGTCTTGCATCTTCCTTATTCAAGGGGCCTAAGTCCTCCTTTTATAGGCTTACAAGTTGCAAGACAAGCTTGTCCTAGAAGCAAGCTTGTCCTAGAAGTTTTGCTAGACAAGCTTGTCCTAGAAGTTTTAGGACAAGCTTATCCAAGAAGATGGGTGGTCATCCACCAAATTTACAATAAGGAAATATATTTTAAAAGAATTTTAGGAAAAAAGAAAGAAAGTGTCATACTAAAATTTCGAGTTAACAGCACGGCATGTCGGCATCACAATACAAAGAAATGAAGATTTACGCATATGTTCGTCGAAACCCAATTTTCAGTAACATTTTTTTTTTTTTTTTTAAATCATAGAGATAGACGAAACTTATGTATGTACTAAAAATTTAATGCAGTTGTTAATCCATCTTTTAACACCAGCCAGTAATTGGCTGACACGTGTTAAATATATAAATTCGAATTTGGTAAATTCATTTTTAACACAAGCCATCAATTGGTTGACACGTGTTAAGGATGTAAAATCTGAATTTAAATATTAAATGATAAGATGTTATATTTCAAAATTACAAAGAGATTAGATTCATATCTCTTTAAATTCTTAAGAGAAATGACAAGTGTCAAAAGGAGAAATGACTCAAATCATGAAGGACTCTTAAGATAAACCTTAAGAGAATTTCAAGTCGAAGGAGACTCCGCAGTTGGAGGAAAGAGGTTTTGCGAATGAAGAAGTCTAGTTCGAAGAGGATTCTGAAGATACTTCTTATAAAAAGAGAACCTATAATCAGAGAAGATCATCTCAAACATACACAACAGCTTCAAAGCTTCTTTCTTTCTTCAGAGAAAGGTATATTTGGGAGCTCTACTGCCGCTGAACATCAAGGTTCCGCAGTGGGGTCATTATCAATCACAGTTCGAGGTTCGAAGGTTGGCTAGATAGAAGATTCAAGAATTCAAGGAAAGGAAAGCTAGAACGAGAGTTCGAGGTGGCTCAAGACGGTCATAGACTTCAAGGAAGTGCTCGAAGGAAGTTTTACAAGAGAAATCTCGGGTTCGTCGAGAAATCTAGGAAGACGGTTCTTCTCACTGGTTTCATCCTCGAGATTTGTCTCAAGGGGTTTGAAGTCATTCCACTGCCTCGAGGTTTTATTATATTATTGAACTCATTGTTAGTTTTAAAGGGGTCGAGATTAACTCGAACCGTACTGGCAACATATTTTTATTGATTACTTTTATATAACAATTGTTATTCTTGCATTTTAAACAATCTATTGCTTATTTATTTATTGTTAGGATTAATTAACTTGACCTGTCCCCCTAAAAAGTCCTCTTCATTGAGGCATTCGAACTCCATCATCTGGTTTCCATAACTTCGAGGAACTCGAACTACCTTACAGTGGTTCGAACTCCTAAAAATTTAAAATTGAATCAACAGCAGTATAAGTTTTTAATTAATGCTACATTAGCTTCTAATTGTTTCCGGATATAAAAGAGTGTTGTCCCCAATCAGATCGAGGACTTATTATAAATATGCCAAGATACTCAAATTAACAAATGAAGAATAGAAAGCGTAAGGGCCTGTTTACTTCGTGAAAATTTTCACAATTTTCATTTTTATTTTCAATAAAAATAGAAAATGGCCTAAAAAATACATTTACTTGTAAAAAATGAAAACTATTTTTAAGAAAATGAATTCAGTTTTTAAGAAAATGTAAAAACATAAAAAAAAAACGTTTTTGTATTTTCACGAAAACTGAAAACAATGATTATATCGTGGCAATACTTAAAAACATAGAAACAAAATATGTACACCAACTGTAAAACCAAAAAATAAAATTAATAAAATATATAGAGATAATATATAGTTTTAGTAAATGTATTTACACTATTTTTAAAATTTTAAAATAATTTTAATTTTTGCAAAGTAAACACATTTTTTAAATTTTGAAAACTGAAAATAAAAACTGTTTTTAAAAAATTTTCATAGAAAATAAAAATTGTAAAAATTTTCACGAAGTAAACAGGGCCTAAGCAATTTTTTTTTTTGGTAAATTATTTTCATTATTCCGTACATGAACTTACTGTTATGATACTAATTTCTATAATTGGCATGCTCTCTCTCTCTCTCTCTCTTTGAAAATTGATTATCATTCTCTCTAGCTGTAAATTTTTTTTCTCCAAATTGTCCTCGTTACTAGAGTTTATTAATTACATTTTCAGAAATAAAATGGCTGTTAACCTTTTCTTCATTTAATATAAATATAAAAGAAAATTTCAATATCAATATATTTTTACTTCATGCTTACTTTTTATAAGTTACATTAGTTCAAACAAAATTTGATTGAGAATTTCTAAATGTTCATCATAACACACTCTCATTGGACAACAAGAATATGAATTAGCTCTTAAATAAAAGAATAAGAAATTTATAAATTCATTTTAAGATCAATTTAACAGACTATATTTACAATTTTTATTCTATTTTTGCTATAAAGTGTATGTATGTCTTCATTAGTAGTATCCTAGTTTTTTTTTTTTTGTCATCCAAGAAATTAAGTGTTAGAAATGCAATAAATATTATTGCTTTACTATTAATATAAACTTGTAAATGACATATGTCCTCCACCTACATGTTCATGTATTCAGGTGAATGAATTGAGTTAGGGCACACATTAACGGACCCTATTACTATTACTATTGTTTTTGTAATATAATTATGATGGCGAAACTCCACAAAAATGCATTGCATTGTCTTATAAACAATGGATCCCAAACCCAAAAGGAGGAGTAGCATGGAACATTATAGCAAATTTTTTATGTGCAATATGTTATTTAATTATCTCCAACCAAGATTCTAGAAATGACGGAGAATCTGGCACATATATATGATTGATCACGTGGGAGAACGTGAGGACTGTGAAGTGAGAAAGAACATGGATTGGAATCTCAGAGAGAGAGAGAGAGAGAGAAGGACGTCTCAAAAGGCAAAGCTGCCATGGAAACAGAGAGAACATCACACGCCTGTACATGTGGGCATCAACATAAGCATACCCAGCATGGGTTTCCGAGCTCTTCTTCCATTTCTCTTCTTTTTTCCCTTTTCTTTCTTCACATACCCCATTTACTTCGACAATTTCGGGATCACTATTCCAGTACAATATATACGACCAACCGACCAAAAAAAAACGATCCTCAATCACTATTATATATTATATTAAATATATACATATATATGTAGAGAGAGAGAGAGAGAGAGAGATTGCTTTTTTGACGGTTCATATCTTGGTTTGGATAGCTTTATTCCTTGTCACTAAACAGCCTTGGTTATTGCAAAAGCAAATCTCAAAACCCAGATTCCATTCTCTCAAAACACCCAACCCCATATGTGTGTGTATATTTTTAAAAGGGGGAATATAGTAAATGAGATTGAAATTTTCCCTCATTGTTATGGTTGGAGAGAGAGAGAGAGAGAGAGAGAGAGAGAGGAGGGAACCCATATCAAACAAAAAAGGTTCAGAAGGTCTGAGATTTAAAATATTAGAGAGAGGGACTTTTGCTATCCTTTTGACTCACAATATCATGTAGCTAGTCTTATATACGTACGTTGTGTGTTTTCAAACACAAATCGAGAATCAGACTTGGAAATTTGCATGGTTTTGAGTGGAATTTTGGCGTTTCTTTGCTTCTTCTCTGGTCCATATCTACCTCACTCTCACTTCACCACTGAACAAACAATTCAAGTACGTCCCATGTTTATTTTCTTTTAATAATTACAAATATCGTTCTAGTACCTCTCTCTCTGTCTCTCTCTCGCTCTCTCTCAGAGACACACACACACACATGTAAGTCTAAAGTTGTAAAAGCATGGGCACAAACTTAGATGTGATCGATCAACAGTTTTCTTGGGGGGGTGAAAAATAACTAACCAGAGGTGAAACTCCTCAAAATACGAGACCAAGAGGTATCTGGGAATTTGAGATTGCCTCATACATGATTAAAGGAAACCGAGTGGTACAAAGTACCATATACACCATCAGCAATTAATGACTCGTCGCCAAAGCTTGATGTTGATGAATTGGTGGGCGTGAATGAATTGAACCATCTTTCCATGACCCTGAAATCTTTAATAGAAACTACTCATTCACTGAAAAAAACCCCACCACTACCATAACACCAATCTAATTGTATTGCCCTAAAAAGGCAAGCTATATATAGGTGTAACTAATTGTTTATGGGTACATTGTTCACTTTTTGTGAGACTTGTCTGCATGATGCATGTGTAAATGTGTGTGTGTGTGTGTGTGTGTGAGAGAGAGAGAGAGAGAGAGTTGCAGGATGGAAGATGCTTACATTTCATGAAGTCAGTCAGGCAAGTAATTAGTTCTGCAGCTACTGCCCTTGTCTCCCCATGGAGACTAATTTCTTAGCCACTCTAGTTTTTGAAGAAGAAACTGTCACCCCCACACTGAGTCTATGAAACTGAGATCATTACATGAATTTAACTTCGCAAACAAATGCTGCTTACTAATTAATTGGGAATTGGGAATTTGAGAAGTGAATTATAGAAACGATTTCAACCATATGATCAATGATTATTAATGTAACTTCCACTCCATATTCAGCATTTCAAATGTAGAAAAAAAAAAATCTTAACTCAGAATGTATTTGTTTGAATTCCTTCACAAGTAGAACATAAATGTGGAAAATTCTACGAGTTGGCTTGCGATTTGGCAATGGGGTTTTTCAGCAATGTGTTAAAGAAAAAAAATAAGCTGGACAGCACTTTCACATAAACACGTACTTCAATTCAAGGAAAATCATGACTTAGAATAGCGCATTAAAGAAATTATATGTAACATTTTTAGCCCTCCATGTCAGATATCCAGATCCATGAACACAAACACCTACTTCTGTAAACATACTCGATCATAGAATACAAAACAATAAACAAAAAAAAAAAAAAGCAAATGAATTCAAGACTAGAGAAGCCTACCATTTCTAAGTTTATCAGCAGATCTCGAAGAGATCAACAAGTTCATTGGTCCGTCCTTCAATTCCCATTTCACCTTCTTAGAGTACTCTTGGGGTTGAAATTTGAAACTCGCAAGCTAGTTAGGGTAGTTGGTTGAAACTCTTTATCTTTGATCCGATTTCTCGTTAATGGAACCTGTTGTAATTAACGAAAGAAAAAACAAAGATTGGGAAGTGTTTTGGATAATTTGAAGATAGAGTGATTAAAAGTAATCACAAGAAATGGCTGGTGGAAGAAGAAGTGAAACCAGAGAGATCAGTCCATGCATTGCCATTAGCCCAATACTGATCTTGCCCAAGAGCACCCAAAAAATTCCTTGATAAATTCAACCCTTGATTATTTTCTTCCATTTTCACATTAGGCATCTGATGAGTAACCCCAGCAGAATCCAGTGCCTTAGACCGGAGCTGACCCACTCCACCTCCCACATAACCCGGTGCCTCAACACCTTCACCTTCAAATGGGTATAGTCCAGCCGGTGGTTCCAAGCCAGCCAAGAAAGGAAATTGCTGCACTTGTGGCATTCTCCACTGTTCACCAAGTCCACTTGATAATATAGCGCCGCCACCACCACCACCACCAGAACTGCTACCAATTTGGAATTCCATATCGGTGCCACTGCTTCCTCCACCTGTCGCCGCCATCTGTGCTTGGAGTCCTCCAAAATTCAACCCAATATCGCCGGGACCATAGTCATTAATGTGCTGTAAATGGGACAGAAAGGGTAATTGTGGTTGTGGTGGTTGGGGCAAATGGCCTAACATGTCATTAGTACAGTTATTGGATGCAACTGCACTTGATGAGCAGGAACCTCCAGCTTGGCGCTCCGCTGTTACCGGAGACTTTGATCTACTGCCTTTGCTTCTTTTGTTCCTTCGGCAACCGCCTCCAACTGGTACGTTCCTCAGTGCACCACCTCTAGTCCAGTAACGCCTGCACGTCTTGCAAAAGTGGCGGGGTTGTGACAGGCTGTAATTGTTAAAGTAGCAAAACTTAGTATTTGTTGATTCACATCGCGGGCATTTCAAAGTTGTCTCTGGTTGAGGTAACTTAGCTAGCCGGGCTCGATCAGCCATCGAACCTGGCCTGATCGAGCCCGGCCCACTGCCACCGTTTCCACCACCTCCGACCGGAGGAGGAGGTTGTGGCAGCGGGAGCTGATGATTTTCACTGCTTCCACCTGGTTGCTGTAAAAATTGAAAAGCAAAAAAATCAAATCAAATCAAATATCTGGTATATTCAAGAGGAGATTTAAAAAAGGGTATAGGAATATTTATCTTTTAAATTTAGCTTTTTTGGTGAAGAAGCTAAGCTAGGGAAAGAAAAAAAAATTTGAAGAAAACCCTTACCTGTTGCCAGTTGGGTGGATCTAGATAGACTGGAACGGATGAGAAAACCATGGTTCTTGATCTTTCTCTTTTGTAAAGGTTGATGGGTGGTTTTTGAAGATATGGTGGAGAATCACATCAATAAGAGAGAGTTTTGCAGAGAGAAAGAGAAAGAGAAAGAGAGAAAGAAAGAGAAGGAGACGGAAAGATAAAGGAGGTGTGTTTATTTATTTTGTTCTTGTTCTCTTCCCACTCTCTCTCTCTCTCTCTCTCTCTCTTTTTGTTTTATTAATTTTTAGGGTTTGAAGGCGCACGACCAAGTTTCTTAACCTGTAAGCTTGTTCTAGACGCTGTTTAACAGTGCCAAGGAAAAGAGATTACTGGCCACTGGCCGTGCATGTATAGAGAGAGAAAGAGAATGAAACCCTTAGTGAATATTAATTACTGTGAATTATTATATATAATATTATAATTTTTATGTATATATTTTTGTATATATATAGAATTAAAAAGAAAAAGGTGGGTATTTGGTGGGGGTTCTTCTTCCTGGTGGAAGTGTCACGATCGAATGTACCTTTTCCTTCTCCGGTCTGTTCCCGGCGGAGTTTTTTACCAATTTTTTTTCTTTTTTTTGCATGGAAATATTTTTTCTTGTTTCTTTACGTAGATTATTGTAAGATAAATTAAAACATATATATAACCCCTTTTTTTCCTTTAGAACTACCAATTTGCCACCGGCTAGGATCAGGTCTATATTATCTTCAACAACAAATTTCGCTGCTGCAATCTTGCACTCCTCCCCACACAGTGATTTGCCAAAACTGTGAAAAGAGATGAGTGAATTTAATTTTATTATTAAGCAAAACCTTGCTTAATTAAGAGTTAAGACATTTATTCGATTTTGTCAAGCATATGAATATAAGTTAAAACTTTAGTAAAATGATAAATATATAGATTAAGACGTTATTTGAAAAATATAAAAAATTGACCGGGTAGAAATGAATTTAATCGATTTTGTCAATCAACTATGGATTGATTTATTTAATATGTAAATAACACGTACTAAGAAAATAAACCCAACTTGATCCAGTTTTCGAAATTCGTAATAATTACACATTAAAAGAAAATTAATAGCTAGAAATATAACTACATGATAGACTCAAGCAAGCTCCCTTTACTTACTTGGGGGTTTGTTCGGGAATTGATCAAATTGGCTCGATATACTCCCTTAATGCTTAAAAAAAAATAATAATAATAAAAAATAAAAAAATCATAGGTAATAATTAAAAAAAAAAAAAAAAAACTTACTAAACAGTGGTGAAATCACAGCGGATTAAATTCATCCATCTTCGATCAGTTGACTAAATTTTTTTTATTTTTCAAACAACCCTAAGGTAAAAATGAATATGTACAACGACTTCATTCCGATTCCTTCAATTTACCATGAACCTAGAACCTAGTTGAATCAATTGTCATTTCTCAACCCAATAACTGTTATTTTTCATGCAAATAATTAATTAACAGGAGATTAACAAAAATTCTTCAAAACCAACTAAAAATATATTTATTTTTGTTAAAAATTATGTAGCACTAAGAGAGTAGACCCATATTGGTACATGATCAAAATCAAACCGACAAGCCTTGGATTGGGCAACTCAATAGAACCCATCATTAATTGAAGCCCACTTTTGTAAATCTCCAAGTAAGCAAGCCTATTTGAGATGCTAAATGCATAAATCTAATGAGAATCTAATAATACACACTTTTTTTATCTGGATAATGATTATTCCTCTTTTTGAAACCTGAAACTTATATATCAGACCCAAAAATCAAAATCTTCGTTAGTTAGGTATCTCTCTCTCTCTTTCTCTCTCTCTCTAGAAAGATCGAAGAAGGAGGAGGAGAGGTGGGCTTAGCCGCCACGTATGGTGGGGGTGAGGGAGTAGTCGTGATCAGATGCTCACTGTCGGGAATTCTCGACTTTTGCCACTTGCCACGTAGGATCAAAGTGGGTCCAAGGACACCTTCCTGACCATTGCGTACTGCGAATATGTAAGCCCGTCGAGTCTTGGCTGGGTCGGTGAAAAAGCAAGGTCTCACTACTCATGCATGTCACGGTCCCCACCCCTAAACATGAGGCCCAGGTTTTGGTTTTGGTTTAGGGTTTTCATCCACTTAAGACTTTGGACCAAGGAATGTGCACCAAGTCTGGTTTGGAGATATTGGTGAAAAGAATGGCTTGTTTGGATTCCAAAAAGAGAGAATTTTTTTTTTTTTTTTTTAAATTACATTGAAATTAATGGATTTCTCTAAGAATTAATTAAAGTATTTTTTCTTTTTTTTTTTTACTTTTACTTCTCTTATTCTTTCCCAAATGCAAAACCCTTGAACCATGTTTGGCCATAAACTCGAAAACAGAAATAGAGCTATTTTCCGAGATAAAAATAATTAAAAAAAAATTCTTAAAATTCAATCATTTTTCCTTCTTGCATGTTTTCAATGAAGTGAAAAATAAAAAATAAAAATGGAAAAAAATTATAATATTTTTAAGATGAATTTATTTAAGTTTACTTCTTTATTAATTTCCATTCTTCCTCCTCACTCTATTACTAGATTCAACATAGCTTAGACGTATTGTAATTTGCTATAAATGAAATTATTAGATTCAAACATAAGCAATTTATACCGCTAAGTCCAAAAATCTTTTTAACATAACAACTAGGCAAATAAATTTGAAATTCTGATGGACCTCGATCATGGTATAAAGTTGAATCTCGTGGTATAAAGCTCCAAACTCGGGAACTTTTGGATAATTTTCTCTATTTATAACTTATAGTTTACTCAACCCTAGCAAAAAATCAATAAATATGTTTATTCATTAAATATGTACCCCCGGAATGGTAGTCTTGCCATGGTGGTGTTTCTTTCCCAATTTCCTATTATAAGGGAAATGTTTGAAATCAACTCTGCCGTCTTAGAAGAAAAATGATGGAACAAGATATTACATGGATGCTTCATCATAAGTTTGAATGGAGAAGACTCGATCAAGTATGACTGATTTGGGCAAGAGATTCCATTCCTCAACACCTAAACCTACCACTGATTAATTAGCTTAAAGTAATAAGATGAGAAAAAGGCTTGATTGGTTCCATTATGATGCATGGACTGGGGTCCTTGCATTGCTGTTTTTGCATATTGTAAAATTCCTACAATTAATTACCAATCATGCATGGACTATGGCCCATTGAAACTTGAAAGTGTTGCACTAGATCAAGCTAGAGTCCTGTGTTTGCTGCATCACCTTTAATTTTGCTGCTATTTAATTATGCTATATAGACTCCATTATATATTCTTTTCTTTTCTTATTTTTTTCATCAAATCCTGAGACCTAAACCATGGGTTAAAGGGTTTCACTAATTCAACAAACTATTTTTTATCCCCACTATATATTTGGAGTTGGCTACATGAATCTTGGTCCGGCCATCCCGCGTTTTTCATCTTAATTATACGACAAGTATTCGCCATATATATAATAAGATATTTTTATATATTGTGATGGCAGAACTTTTTCTAAAATTATGTGGGGATTATATTGAGATGAGAAATTGAAATCGAATAAGTTAGGGCATGTTTAATATGTGAAAATTTTCACAATTTTCATTTTCAATTCCAATAAAAATAGAAAACGGCCTAAAAAATGCATTTACTTGTAAAAAAAATGTAAACTATCTTCAAAAAAATAAATTCAGTTTTTTTTAAAAAAAATGTGAAAACTTCAAAAAAAACGTTTTTTGTATTTTCACAAAAACTGAAAATAAGGATTATATCGTGGCAATGCTTATAAACATATAAAAAAAAATATGTAGACCAACTGTAAAACCATAAAAATAATAAAACATATAGAGATAATATATAGTTTTAGTAAATGCATTTACACAATTTTTAGATTTTGAAAACAGTTTTAATTTTTGCAAAGTAAACAATTTTTTCTAAATTTTGAAAACTGAAAATGAAAACTGTTTTTAAAAATTTTTCACAAAAAATAAAAATTATAAAAATTTTCACGAAGTTGAACTTTTTGTAAATATAATTTGAAATGAGTTCATTATATTTTGTATAGAACTTTGGATACTTCTCTTAGATTTTTAAGGGTCGTTTAATAGATAGTCAATCTTCGTGCTCTGACTTCTTTTTTTGATTTTTCTTTTTTTGACAAATTTGTTGATGTGTTCATATTAGACCACCAACCCTTTGCATGGAAGTATTCATTCAATTGCTATGGGGTATGTATCCCACATCACCATAACACCTCCTTTTTTAAATATGCGATCTAAAGCCACTAAGCTAGCCTAGTGGTGAGAGTGTAAGGGGCAAAAGGTTAGGATTAGGTTAGGTTAAGGGATCGAATTTCTTCCAATGTAACCCAAAAAATAAAAAAGTATACGATCTAAGCCCTTAACCTTATGAATCCCATACGTACACTTACGACGTGGAGCCATTCACTTAATCACTGATGCCACATAAATAGCAGTTTTTTTGTAGCAATGTGAATCATTTTTCAATAAGGCAATAATATAAAATACAGCATTTTTGTATAACTGTATGTTAAAAAAAAAAAAAAAAAAAACCTTCAATTCATGTTTAAATCTTGGATATAATATTTATCTTTTGCTGATGAAAAAAAAAAGTATGTTAAAAAAACTACAATGCTAACATTAGGAGAGAGAGAGAGAGACTGAACTTGTTGGACATCATAGCATGGGAAAGTTGAGTTTACCTTTAAATTCTTATAGGAGTAATATTTATGAATATTTGATGAAAATTGCAGGTTACTGATTAAGGCTGAAAAGGAAAACATAGTTCAGGACGCTGTCCCAATCTTCCATTGGAAAAGAAGGTGTGGTCCAAACACACACCAATTACTACAACAAACACCTTTGTGGACATGGGTCTGCTCTGCTCTCTTCTCACCCCCACTGCACTCCTTGCTTCGTCCCCAAAGAGGACTCGTACATTATTTCAGCTCAGCAACTATCACTTTTATATTGCACACAGCTTTGATCCACGTTTCTCTCTGTGTATCTGCAAAGATTATACTTTTTTGACAGTTTAGTTACAGCGAATTAATTAACAACATCATACAAGTCTACACCTTATTTCATAAGATAGATTTTCTAACCCAATTTAAAGAATAAAATAGTCACTTTAGTTTTTTGAAACCAACTTTTAGATCACTCTGATTTTTGACGAATATGAAATTTATAATCAACTCATTTAATTCAATTGTCGGTTTTCCATAATTTGTTCTATAATGAGCTCTGCACATATCACTCTATGCAAAATTGCATAAGATCGATACACTTTATAACAACATTCCCATAGATCGACTAATATATGCATATATATATTATTCATAAATACATCGTTCATCGTGAGAAATGGTTCGAGTTTTTATCTCCATTTAATTAGCAGAAGTATTATTGGCGTAATGTTAAATTTTATATATCCATTGAGGGCATTGATGAAGAGGGTACAAACCAGTTAGCAAAAAATAAAAAGAAAGCATAATCGCAATCTTATGGATTTCAAGCTGCATGCCCACATGTGCTCTGAAAAGTTAGGTCATTGGATAGAGTACTTGCTTTGCTTTATCCACTGTTCACGCGGTTTGAGCCATTACTTCTCGGATGATATATATATATATATATATATTACAAATCCGATTCAATTAGCTCTGTCATAAACAATGCCAATTAATTAATATGTGGAAAATCACCCTGACAACTTTGATATTATTACCAAGAAACATTCTATTCACGAATATGTGAGAGATGCGGCAAATAATTAATAGAATTATAATAAGTGATGAAACATTATTAGATAATGGCATGGGGTTTCAATTCTTTTTCATATATATATTCTTCTAAAATGCTGAAGTGACAAGATTTTATACAGATAACTTAGTGACAACTTCCTAACTAAACCTTGGATCCCTTGGTTTATATACTTTTCAACTCTAAGTCTTTCAAAATGCTAAGAAATGCGCTGTTTTCGACGCGGTTTGGAGCATATATAGTGTAAATCCTAGGAGGATTAAGTGCCACTTTTTTGTATGGGACCCTAGCTTATATTCCTTGTGATTAAGAGTGGGAATTATGTCCCCTATAGTATTGATTGTCAATTCGATCCACACCTTAATACATGAACAGTCTTGCCTTTTTCCCAAATGATCAATAAGTAGATTGTGTCCCTTAATTCTTTTTTCTGCTGGGGTCACTCTCACATGACCTATGTTGGCCCTCTCATTTCCCACTCTAATAATTGATTAGACATAACGCGTTTTTCTTCCCATATTAATTACAAAAAATCAAAAAAAAAAAAATTAAAAAAAAAAAAGAGTGAAAATTAATAATGTTTTTATAAAGTGTCATGATCCAGTTTGGTTAGTTGTAAAACGGAATTTCACCAACTAATACCAACAAGCCTAGATTCTACCTAATCTTCCCCAACCTAATGGATCGATGGTTTGCTAATTGGAGCTTTCACAAATTTTAAAAAGGGTCTTTGAACCCTACCAGTGTCATGGACTTGCTATTTTTAGGTATGTTTAATTTTCTTTCTTATATTAATGTTATCTCTTGTTAAAATTCGATTTGTCTCTCAAGTTAGCTAGCTCCTCAATATATATATATATATATATATATATATATATATATATATATATATA
>JAESVK010000377.1:2735426-2756178 GCA_017140935.1 Hamamelis virginiana | reverse complement strand
TATATATATATATATATATATATATATATATATATATATATATATATGTTTCGTGATTTTTATTAGGAATTTGTTGGCAGTCTTCTTCACTTACCCTACCTCACTTTAATTTATCCCCTCTCCACTTTTATTCTTTTATCGCGACAGTTATTTTTGGGTGGTGGATATATCCCTCCTGATAGGCTCATTCGAGAATTTTATAGGTGACCTAATTCATTATCTCTCTTCCTCTCGTCTACTTTTTTTACGCACTGCACCCTTATTTTTTCATATATTCAAAAATGCTATACAATCAAATACTTTAATCCTAAATTAAAAACCTTCCTGATGTATCATACTTTGAGTGGTGTGTGAAAAAGATATAATCGATTTGAAAGAAGGAACTTCACCACTCAAAGCAATACATATCACATCAGGGTAGTTTTTAATTTCGGGTTAAAGTGTTTAGTGATGTAGCATTTTTCATATTTATGAAATCGAGAGTTTTTAGAAGAAGGAAAAATTGTACAAAAGTATTCTTGAGTTTAGATGTTCTAGCATGAGGTCGATCAATCCGATTTTGTATCATAAGGCGTCTAAGATTTCAAGATTCTTTTGTTTATTTTTATGTTAAAAAGATTTTTAGACATGCATAATGGTGTAAAACGTTTATTCCAGGATTCATGGGTTAAAAATAAAAATAAAAAAAATACAAATTTTGTAATCTATATCAACAAAAACAGACATTAATTTATATATCTATATAATTAATCTCTTATTTTCTAATTAGATAATTTGTTTTAATAGGATGGAGAGTCAGCTGCATGCAAAAGACTACTACTACCCGTCTACCCCATTTGGAAAAATGAATCCATAAATCAGGACCGTACCATGGCGATCTTTTCTAGTCATAAAGCAAATGTGAACCCATTAATTTCATCATGCACTTATTGTATTTTGAATGAAAAGCTTACCATATATACCAAAAAACTACGGATTAAATTAAAGTCTGCATGACAATGAATGCATAAGCATGGGCTGAGCCTCTTGGACTCTGCCCTAAAAAAATTATATAATTTTTCATACACCACTCAAATTACGACACGTTAAAGCAGTTTTTAATTTTGGATTAAAGTGTCGAATGATATAGAATTGTTGTTTTTTATAGAAAAATATTATAGCATCAGACACTTTAACCCGAAATTAAAAACCACATTGATATATCATGCTTTGAGTAGTGAGGTCTCTGCTCTTAAACTGCTTTCTTCTTTTTCACACACCACTCAAACTAAGACACGTAAGGGTGGTTTTTAATTTCAGGTTAAAGTGTCAGGTGATATAGAATTGTTGTTTTTTATATAAAAATATTATAACACCGAACACTTTAACCCGAAATTAAAAATCACCCCGATGTGTCCCGCTTTGAGTGGTGAGATTTCTCCTCTCAAACTGCTTCATTCTTTTTCACACACTACTCAAACCACGACACGTCATGATGATTTTTAATTTCGGATTAAAGTGTCGGGTAATATAAAATTATTAATTTTTATAGTGATTATGAACAATAATTATTTTTGTCGTCACTCTTTCTCTAAACCTAGTCCCTGGAATATTAAAATCCTGATTCCAAATCCAGTATAGTTGACTACCGGTGGCAGCGTTGATCGATGGCGCTGAATTTAGTTGAAATAGTAACATAGACGTGTGGCTAGCTAATACTAGAATTTTGTTCAAAAATAAGACGTAACACTTACCAAAAAAGGAAGAAGAAAAAAAAAATGAAGTAACCAATTAATCTCAACTTACTCAGCTTCTTTAATTTCCTTAGCGTTTACGGCAACATTGACCTCGAAAGTCCCCCTAAGGATGTGATAGCACCATTTCAATTCCTTGTCAAAACTCTTGTACAACACCACTTTTCTTGCATTATTTTAATGTTCCTAACTCTCATATTACACCTACTCACAGTAAGTGTAGACTGTACGGAAACTATTCTGAGCAAATATTGGAAAACTTCAAATGATCAAACATTAGACCAGTTTAATGAATTTTAAACATCTAATAGTGCTCATAAGTGAACTATGGCCTTGAAATCGAAGGCCGTCTAGCTATTTTATAACAATGCAGTTCAATTAAAACACTAGCTAAGCTTATTCGATGTAGATGTGTCGCCGGCGCTAAAGTTAATTCTCCGTGTATAAAATCCTTTTGGAATAGTCCATCGATCATTATTGTTCTATTGCTTTAAGTTATTCCCTTACAGCGTACCGACCTTGTAACAATGTAGCCACAGTGGTATAGTTTTCCTTTCTTACATATAAGGGAGATGTTTGGGTATGAATCTCAACCTTGACTTCTTAAAGCAAATAATAATTAAGATAGAGAGATATATCCAACTATCTCTCCAATGAGACGGAGTGCGGATCTGAGTTGAGAGAGAAAAAGAAAGAAAGGGGGAATCTTTTTCACTAGTTAACAAAAAATGTCAATGAATTATATTTGGGAAAAAGTTTCTGAATGAGCGAGTTAGGGTACACACATTTTATATATTCAAACAGTAATATTCTTTATACAGAATACGAATTAACTTCTAAACTTATATATAAGGACTTATATAGATGGGTGTTGGGATACCCTGCTGTAAAACAGCTAGTGTTGATGGTAGCTAGAAAGCAAATTGGGAAGTGTATATATATGTATATATATATATCTTTTGGGAGGAAGGAAGGAATCGTGCATGCAAATGCGTAAGGGATCAAATCTCTCAACTTGTATTTATGATCAGTAGATGTGATTTAGAAAAATCAGAAATTTAAGGTTGGGTGAAGTCGGAATCTAATTCCCTATCTAATCAATCTTTGACAGAATATATGTCTTTAACTCATTTTCATGCAAAAAGCACTTCTTCTATACATTCATGGTTGGAAAGGAAGCTTAGATTGCAGCTTTTACACCATTATCTGACCACTTGCTGTCACCTACCCATCCCACATACACCCACCTCTCTCTCTCTCTCTCTCTCTCTCTCTCTCTCTCTCTCTCTCTCAAGGGATAATATATACAAAGAATTACATAGGACAGAATCTTGGAATTAACCTTTATCTAGCATCCTAGAGAACATTATACAAAAGAGATCGAAAAGATATGATTAGGGTGTTCTCATAATTTGTATATCAACAAACTCCCATTGTTTAATTCAATGGATTTTTTTATTTTTGTTTGTTTTAATTTTATATATAGGTATTCTCGCCATCCAGAGCGCACCAGACTAAATCCTGCAAAATTTCATCATAATTAAAATTGCACATAGTTTAATCACGCATTTCTTAATAGCACGTCGGCCAAAATAGTTGGAAGAAAAAAAGGATAATAAATATATAGATTTATATGTTAGTCTTCCTCTATTATATGCACTAATTAAGGTCACGTACGTGTGAGTTAATTAATAAGAGAATATGAGAGCTGTAAATCAAAATTAAGAAGGAGACAAACCTCTCTGTAAATAGTGCTCACGTGATTATCTCACAAAGATGCTTCCGTGGGAGATTCCTTAATAGTTTTTTAAAGACTATCTTAATGTGCCACTTAAAAGTTTGCTTAATTGCAGTGGTAAAGATGGTGGTCCATGCCTCCCTCTGAATCTCTAATTCATGATCTGCTTTTCACTCCATACACCATACCCTAAATGTGGGCCCCACTCGTATATGGGTTTTCTTCAGTTGTTTTGTGTCACACCTTGGCCCACCAACTGATAACTCTTGTTTTCAATTACCAAATAATGGTTTTATATGGGGCTTTGAATGGGCCCATATGAGTCCTCCTCTGTCCACTTTCTCTTTATGGCCCTTGTATCATTGTTTGGGCCCGGTTTAGGACTGCATTTTGGTGCCCGGAACGTGCTTTTGGGCTTCCAAAGCATGATTGGGTGCCCTTCATATATTTTCACATTTAAGGAAGAGGTTTTTGATTTGAGCACGTTCATCAATATTCATTTGTTAATGTTAAAGGTGGGTTTGGAATAAGAGTAGGTTTCTATTGATTAAAAAAAATGCTCCTTCAAGAGATCATATAAGGCGTTTCCAAAAAACTATGCTGAGAGATGCATTTGAAATTGGGTTTGTGCTCCCGTCACAATCTAAATGGCCATTATGCCCTCACTCTTTCCGACTAAAGACAATATGACCTCAAACTTTCTGTTCAAAAGACATAATTGATACCCTAGTTGCTGCACAGAGAATCCCAAGCAAAAGAAGCGCCAATCATCTTCAAAGCAACTAAGCCAAGATATCTTGCCCTTGGTCCTAAACATCAGATTTGCCCAAGCCCACAGGGATAGAATTATAAGATTGGGCTCGGAGTAGCCTAATTGAAGTTGGGAGGGGATGTTGACACACCCTTGAATTATAAGCCCACCTCCTCCAATTTTGATTTTTTACCGTTTTATGAAAAAATACATTGTTTTTAAGAAAACTAGCCGCTCTGTCCACTAGAAAACATCATTTTGAACAACTTTGTAGAAGAAAGTTTTTCCAAAATCTATCATTTAAGTAGACTTTTTGACCATTTTATTATTTTTACAAAATATTTCGTAAAAAATGCCAAAAAGTCTGCTTAAATGATAGATTTTGGAAAAACTTTCTTCTACAAAGTTGTTCAAAATGATGTTTTCTAGTGGACAATGCCGCAGTTTTTTTTAAAAACAATGTATTTTTTCATAAAACGGTAAAAAATCAAAATTGGAGGGGGTGGGCTTATAATTCAAGGGTGTGTCAACATCCCCTCCCATTGAAGTTTTGGGTTCAAGATCAGGAAGCCCAAAGTCACAGGACCCAATTAAAAAACAAGGACTGCCCACTGGTCTCGTCGCGGGCCCTTTATGTAGCCTCTCGCTTTTCCGTTAGGTGAAAAATAAGATGAGATACCCAACTATCTGAAGCCTAACTTGGTCAGCGGAAGCCCATGAATGATAAATAACCTTGGAAAGCCAGCCCAAGTTGAAAGTTCCCCCTGATTCAGAATAGTGTGCCAATACAATGCTCTATGTACAGGGACACTAACCTATGAGGCTAAGCTCCTAATTTGAGGCCCAAATGTTTGGAACCGGGCCTACACCTTTGTCAATGGCGCAGATTATTTTAAGAATTGGGAATGGGCGAGCAAGCAACCAGGGCCGAGCTAGTGCTTTTTGGTTTGCTCAGTTTATTGAGCCCAGCTCGGGGCCTGAAAAACAAAAGACGAAAGCTGTCCGCAAAAATCAATCACGGCAACAATATTAATAAATAAGTATCCAACACTTTTCTTTTCTTTTCCTCAAATATAAAAACCATCTCCTCCAAAAACAAAAATACATAACATTACACTAGGCAAATGTTATTCCCACTCCACATTTCGCCTGCACTCCCCACTCACATAAATCATGCCCAAATATCAATTTTACCCTTAAGCCAAAAAAGCCTCAATTTTAATATATTTTACCATTTTATGCTTCTATAACATCAGTTGTAAAACAAAGTTTGAAAAATTGACCGTTTGATAAGATACTCATCTTATGAATGTCATGTTTGTAAAAAGTTACTGTGATCCAACGGTCGATTTTTATTTTTATTTTAAAAACGGGCTGCAAAAACTGTGTTCTTTTTGTTATTGAGTTTTTTTTTTTTGCTTAAGGGCAAAAATAGAATGAGACATGGAGTGTGGAGAACATTTGCATTAAACTAACATACAATTGGCTATATTATAAGTCGGCAGCGAACCCTACCCAAAGAGTGCCCAAAATTGTATTTCTTAGTTCCCCCTAACTTAACAAGACAGCAAAGCAACAAGGTGATTAGATGACATGTTCCACGTGGGTGGCTTACGCGTTCCACGACTACTTCCAATTTGGCTAGCTAGACTCTCTCACCAATGGTCCCATCTGACGTACCAATATTTGGATGGAATGGGACGTGATGACTCCATTCACAATCCACCCCCAATAAAGTCTATAAATTAAAGTGGAAGTCCTCACAATTATGCTCTCTCCTTATATTCATGTAATCACTTGACTTGTGAAAAGGATACAACTTTCAAAAAGGAAATTTGATGTTTTCTGAGTGGCCGGGACTTTATTCTACAGTATCCATGCCATCATTTTCATACGAGGCGCCTTACTTGACCAACTCTAAAAAAGTAGTATTAATTGTTTTGACAAGTGCCAATACTTGGGTCTCTCTAGCTTTCACATTACATGGCCGGGTCGATCTATACTCTATAGTCCATTATCTTGTGAGTTGTGAAAGAGATGATTAGCACTCGCAATTAGAATGGTGGAACTAATATATATTTTTCTTTTGTGGGAAATTGTTACTTTTTCTTAGATTTTTTCTAATCATTTAATTTTAACTCATCACCTTAATAAATACAAAATGGAGAAATTCGCCACAAGTCCCCCTTTAGAATAGTTTGCTTCAAATAGAGAGATTAGTATGTGTATCAACCACAAAGCCGAGCATCATCCACCGTTCGATCTACCGTGTCAATCTTCAGCGCCATTTCTTCTTCTTCTTCATCGAGATACACATTACTGATCTGATCTGCATCTCTCTCTCTCTCTCTCTCTCTCTCTCTCTCTCTCCTTGTGCCGATAAACGTGCAGCATCACGGATTTTTATTGATACGTTTGAACAAAAATTGTAGTTTCCGACGATGACTTCGGGTACCACATGCAAACTAGATCAGCGGTCTTTATGCAATTAACGGATCAAGTACGGATCAAATTTTCGTCTAGATTTTCTTTGTTTCTCTCTCCATTTGCAGCAGTCACCAACATTAATGGTGATATTCGACGCCTATTCACAGTGAAAAATGGATCTACAAGAGAGAGCAGCAAGCAAAGTTGAAAAGCACCATTAACGACGTCACTCATCTGTGACTGTGTGCTTAGTTTGGTGATATTGCTTTTCTTATATGCAGATCATGCGGTGAGTGTAATCTTCTGTGATATTGTTGAGTGCTTGGTCTACCCATGCTGTTGCTCTTCTTCTTCTTCTTCTTTTTTATATTCTTTTTTGCATTCATCAGAGAGAGAGAGAGAGAGAGAGAGAGAGAGATTGTAATCTGGTTGTTGTTGCAGCAATCACAGTGAAAATATGGGAGAGAGATGAGATGAAAATTATAAAAAAATATGAGAGAAAGAGAGAAATAGAGAGATTGTAATCTGGTTGTTGTTACTGCAATCACAGTGAAAATATGGGAGAGAGAGGAGATGAAAATTGTAAAAAAATACAGGAGAGAGAGAGATAACAACGGCAGCTCTATAAGAATGAAAAAAACATACAGTGAAAATAGAAAATTGTAAAAATAATATCCCAACACAGTGAAGATAGAGAGGGATAGAGAAATTGTATAAAAAAAAAAAAATTAAATACAAAGTATTGGGTATTTTCATTAAATTAAGTGTTTTGATTTGTGTTGGGTGTTTTGACTATACTAGGCATTTTCAACACAGTGAAAATACATTGAAAACCCAAAAACACAATGAAAACCCAAAAAGAGCACAATGAAAAACCAAAAAAGCACTATGGCATATTTTCACTGTGCTGGGGTGTTTTCAGTTTTTATTGTGCGGGTTATTTTCATCGTCTTCAAATATTTTCATTGTCTTGGGGTGTTTTCACTGTCTTTGGGCTATTTCACTGTGCATACTATTTTCACTGTATTGGGGTAGTTCCACCATTTAAAAAAAATTAGGACTTTTCGCATGAAATAAATTCTATGCGAAAAGTCCTTTTTTTATCACCTCATGTATGCGTTTAAAAATTGGTGACCTTAAAAAAATTGGTGACCTTACAAAATTGTTAAACGCATACATCACTTCCTTTATCTTCTCCTCTATTCTATCACCTCATGTGGCATATTGTTCATATTTTTTTATATTGATGTGCCATTATTACATCAGGCAAGGTAATAGTGTTAAAGATGATGCGTATAATGGCTAACACGGCTATTGATGACACATGTTATGTCAATTATCATATTTATTTGAGACATTGTCACATTAAAGAATAGAGTTGGAGCTAATAAAAGAGAAGGTGTGTACCATAGCATTCTAGAAAATATATGTTATGATAATGTGATAATTAATACATGATACGGTAATTTCAACCATATCAACTGCCACATGAAGTAACAAGACTAAGGTAACAATCAAATCAAAAAGAAAGATTCAAAATGTATAAAAGTATATTAGAAATGGTAATCTTGCCTAGAACTACGAGGAAGTTTGTAAATGTACACTTCTTTAGTTATTATAGAGAAGAAAGCAATCATCTATACAAAATATTATATTTATTTGGGTCATCTGCACTTTAATATCCTGAACTTTGGGGATAATTTCAATCCAGGTCTTAAACTTCAATTGGATCAATTTATGAAAATTTTTTGAAAATATGTTTCAATGTATGACAAAACTGGAATGCGGTTTACTTAAATAACGAAGACTCTATACGCATTTCATGTGGCATTTTAGCGGGAACCTATGTGTATCATATATGGCCTCAGTAACTTATTTCTCGCACAAACCATTCACGTGACCCTTATAGGACTAAATAAGGGTTTCAATTTGGGGGTTAAAGCTATTGGATTATAACGAATCTTAGCAATTTATAGGGTAACGTGAATGGTTTGGGCGGGAAATAAGTCACTTAGACTAGATAGGATATATGTAGATTCCAGCTAAGCTGCCACGTGAGGCGCGCATAGAATTTTCGTTACATAAGCATACGGTGTTCCAGTTTTGTCTTACATTGAAATGTGTTTTCAAAAATTTGACCAATTGAACCAATTGAAAGTTTAAGGCCTAAATTGAAATTATCCCCAAAGTTCAGAGTACGAAAGTGTAGATAATCCTATTTATTTTACTTATCAAAATAGATAATAGTGGATAGGACTTGCATTTCCAATTAAACTCCTCCCAAAATGTGAAGAGAGATATTGTCAAGACTGGTATGAAAGAATTCAACCATACTCTACCATTTCAAATGACATAAACATGAGAATTGAGAAGGGCGATGGTGCCATTTTGACGTGTGAGGTGTGAAATACCAAAAGACCATATGTTTGGGAGTGGAGATCTTCTGTCTACCAATGGAGATCTTATGTTAATAATTACATAAAAAATTAATGTTGAATTCTCTAAAATTCCGAAACGATGTCGGTTTGTCATAGAGATGGGAAAGTGTGAGCAGCCGTTGGCCGACAGAGATTTAAAAAACAACAATGTCGTTTTACAAAGATGAAAATCGGTGGAAAGTGGAATCAAGTGCCGTGCATATCAATTATTGCCTTCCGGCAAAGAGATGCTAAAACGGTGCGTTTTTAATATTTTAATAATAGTCACGTGCATGACATGCGAGCTTCTCTCACGTGGCAAACACCAATTGGTTCACTCATTATAGAGCCGTGATGCTAGATGTATACGTAATACCCAAGGCTCGAAACAAACCATTGGTCCAGAAACTTCGACGCGTAACAAACTTTTCCAAACATGTGAGATATTAAGCAATGCAGGAGTAAATCTCAACCGTCAACACGGATTCCAATCAACGGCTTACAATCAGCTGTTTCCATAGAACATTCTGGAATCACTATATACAAAAATCTATATATACCCGTCTCCAGCTCTCATGCTCCCCCATCAAACCCTAGATCCGCATTTCTGTAATTACTCTATTTTCTTTTCTAGAAATTCGATTTCTTCGAAGTTTGTAGGATTTTTCGATTTATACGAGAATGGCCGGGAAAGGTGAGGGTCCGGCGATCGGAATCGATCTCGGAACGACGTACTCATGCGTCGGGGTGTGGCAGCACGACCGTGTTGAGATCATAGCCAACGACCAAGGGAACAGAACGACGCCGTCTTATGTGGCATTCACTGATTCCGAGAGATTGATAGGAGATGCGGCCAAGAACCAAGTCGCCATGAACCCTATCAACACCGTCTTCGGTAAGATTCAAGATCCTTGAGCTCTCATTCTATGTGGTTGTTTATAGCGCTTTGATTGAATCATTGTTTGGTTAAGGCTTGATTTTTGTTCAATCGAAGTTTTTTCTTTTGGACAAACACCGATCTAGCTTTGTTTTGTTGGATCTATGCAACGGGAGATATTTCTTTTATGTATTAGCCTGCAGTTCATACTTCATATTGTTCATTGCTAAGAAGATCTATGCGGTTTTATTTTATTTTTTTATAAGAAATATTACACGCGCACACATTCATGTACAAGTTACGTTCGTTTCTTTTAGTATAGATCTGTGAGTTTTGCTGTAATCAAGCACAGTAAATTTTTACTTTTTGGATCCGTGTGTATATATATATATATATACGCGTGTGAATTTTTTGCGAATTATATGAGCTATTTATCAGTCTGAAACAGATTAGTTTATTTTTTTATTATGTTAGAAGACCCCGTGATGTATATAGACTTCGTTGTTGTAGATCTTTGAAAGATCTCTAGTTGTTAGGTTTAAACAATTTACTGTATTTTGGAAGACTGACTTTTGTTTCTCATAAAAGAATTTGATTCGAACTTCAGTTTTAAAATCTCACTTTCACTATGTTCTATTTGTCTCTCCCTATTTGATTCTTACTCCAGTTTTGAAATCTTGCTTTTAACATATTCTATTTGTCTCTCGCTGTTTGATATATATATATATATATATATATATATATATATATATATATAATTAGAATTTGGCATATTTGGCATCACTTGATGCTATAATTAGAATTTTTCCATCAACTAGTGTCATTTGGGCAAGTGGAATTTGGCATCAACTATTGCATTTTTTGGGTGCCAAATTTGGCTTTTGCATCGGTGATGCTGAGGGTAATGGAATTTAAATTTTATTGGAAATTTAATGGTCTACAAAACTTCAATTACAATGCTCTAATTCCCCTTGACAAAACGGTTTTTATGTTCGAAGTTTTATATTTCTTTTAAAAGCAGAGCAAAAATATTTGCTTTCGATTCTCTGATTTATCGCCCTTTCTCGTATTATAAATGGATATGGATATTCTGGTGGTCTGTACTGGGTTTCTTAATTACATGTTATGGTTTGCAGATGCCAAACGTTTAATCGGAAGGAGATTCAGTGATGCGTCGGTGCAGAGTGACATCAAGCTTTGGCCTTTCAAGGTCATTCCTGGACCCGGTGACAAGCCCATGATTGTAGTCAACTACAAAGGCGAGGAGAAGCAGTTTGCTGCTGAGGAAATTTCTTCCATGGTCCTCATCAAAATGAAAGAGATTGCTGAGGCTTACCTTGGTTCAACCATAAAGAACGCAGTCGTTACCGTCCCTGCCTACTTCAATGACTCACAGCGCCAGGCCACCAAGGACGCTGGAGTCATTTCAGGTCTCAATGTCATGCGTATCATTAATGAGCCAACTGCAGCTGCCATTGCTTACGGTCTTGACAAGAAGGCGACTAGCGTTGGCGAGAAGAATGTTTTGATTTTTGATCTAGGCGGTGGTACTTTTGATGTCTCACTCCTCACCATTGAAGAGGGTATCTTTGAAGTGAAGGCAACTGCTGGAGATACTCACCTTGGTGGAGAGGACTTTGATAATAGATTGGTCAACCATTTCGTTCAGGAGTTCAAGAGGAAGCACAAGAAAGATATCAGTGGGAACCCCAGAGCTCTGAGGAGACTGAGGACTTCTTGTGAGAGGGCCAAGAGGACTCTCTCATCCACTGCTCAGACAACCATTGAGATTGATTCTTTATACGAGGGTGTTGATTTCTATTCAACCATAACCCGTGCCAGATTTGAGGAGCTTAACATGGATCTCTTTAGGAAGTGTATGGAGCCTGTTGAGAAGTGTTTGAGAGATGCAAAGATGGACAAGAGCACTATTCATGATGTTGTTCTTGTCGGTGGATCTACTAGAATTCCAAAGGTTCAGCAGCTATTGCAGGACTTCTTTAATGGGAAGGAACTCTGCAAGAGCATCAACCCAGATGAGGCCGTTGCCTATGGTGCTGCTGTTCAGGCTGCTATCTTGAGTGGTGAGGGTAACGAGAAGGTTCAAGATCTTTTGCTCTTGGATGTTACCCCACTCTCTAATGGTCTGGAGACTGCTGGAGGAGTCATGACTGTCTTGATTCCAAGAAATACAACAATTCCCACCAAGAAGGAACAGGTGTTCTCTACCTACTCGGACAACCAACCAGGAGTCCTGATCCAAGTCTACGAGGGTGAAAGAACAAGAACCAGAGACAACAACTTGTTGGGCAAGTTTGAGCTTTCGGGCATTCCTCCTGCCCCAAGGGGTGTTCCTCAGATTACTGTTTGCTTCGATATTGATGCAAATGGTATCTTGAATGTATCGGCTGAGGACAAGACCACTGGACAGAAGAACAAAATCACAATCACTAATGACAAAGGAAGGTTGTCCAAGGAAGAGATTGAGAAGATGGTCCAGGAGGCTGAGAAGTACAAGTCGGAGGATGAGGAGCACAAAAAGAAGGTAGAAGCCAAGAATGCGTTGGAGAATTATGCATACAATATGAGGAACACCGTGAAGGATGAGAAGATTGGAGAGAAGCTTGCACCAGCTGACAAGAAGAAGATCGAGGATGCTATTGAGCAGGCCATTCAGTGGTTGGACAGCAACCAGCTTGCAGAGGCAGATGAGTTCGAGGATAAGATGAAGGAGCTCGAGAGCATCTGCAACCCCATCATTGCCAAGATGTACCAGGGAGCTGGTCCTGATATGGGCGGTGGTATGGATGAAGATGGCCCTTCAGCTGGTGGAAGTGCTGCAGGCCCCAAGATTGAGGAAGTCGATTAAGTTGCGGTTTTATGAATTTGGTACTGAAGCCGTGGCGGCGGTTAAGTTGGTGGTTATTTGTGACCCTTTTTGATTTGTATTTTCATTATTTTTTTTTGGCAATGTAGTTATAGTCGATAATTTTCAATTTTGTTGGGGAGGTCTTTCCTCTGCCTTCTGTTATTTCTATATTCTATATAGTGTTTGAATTCGGTCAAGTAATAGAAGCCCATTTATTATTTGTGCTCAGATGTGAGATTGCTGGGTGTTGATGTGCACTATTTTTCAGATTTTTGAAGCATCTCTTGTGTGTTCCGAACAAATCACCACAAATCCTCCATTCTTACATGAGGAGGAATGGGCTGGCCAACTGGGCTGGTTGGCCATGATGCATTCTTTCGAACAGGAAAAAACCATCTTAGTTCCCGGCACTGCTTTCTCGGAAATCCCTTTTATTTTTGGAAATAGTAAGCTTTAACACTTGTTTCAATAATGAAAAAATTATTAAATTCTTATAGGGAGCTTCTTCCGACCGTTATGTCTTATCGTTTTTCTAAATTTGAAAAGTAATAATATTTTGTTTCAGTACATGAGCAATACATTATAACCCAAACTGAAAACAAGCAACTCTAAAAGACATCGAAAGCATGAAACAGAAGGGCACCAAGCATGTCATCCTATCCTTGCGCATAGGGACAATTGGTATCTTCTTTTGTCACGATCTAAAATCCATCATTTTAATTCAATTTGGTACCAGGATTGTTTCAAATTATTTCAATGGATGTTACATTGAATAGATGTGACTACAAAATACCTATGGTTCCTTACTCAATTTACTTTAATCCAAGAATCTTAAACATGAGTAATTGATATAATTAATAGAAAATTTTAAAAATTTATATAATTTTATTTAATTAATTAATTGGACCAATGTTATATTGGCACATCTAAAATGGGGTCAGAACCATTAAGAATGAAGGAAATTAGAGAATCATGATGAGAAAATAATAATAAATGAAAAAAACATGAGAGTGTAGATACTTTCTCAAACAATCCTATAGTGACTCCTCATACAATGATGGGCTACACCAATTCATAGCATTGGGCCTTGTTTGTGGGATTTTGTTCACTAATGACATTGGACCATACTTAAACCAACTTAAGTCCCCCCCAATATAAAATATTTTAGATCAATGCGTTATTGCCAATAACATATTGGGTTAGGTTCCCTTGACATATTGTTTTTATTCATAAATTGACATGCGGTTTACAAAATTCAACATTGAATAAGTATTTTGAAAAACCGACAGTTGAATTAGATATTCTGCTTATACACATCATATATACAAAAAATCACATTGATCCAACAGTTACTTTTTTAAAAATATCACAGTTTTAAAATAATTATAAAAAAGTTGTGTGAAATTATTACAGTTTATTTTATGAAAAATCAGCCATTGGATCAATATAATTTTTAGCACACATAATGTAAATAAGTAGAGTATTTAATCTAACAGTCAGTTTCTTAAAATAATTATCCCACGTTAGATTTTACAGACCATATATCAAATTAGAAGTAAAAACTAGGTTTCAAGAGAATCCTACCCTAACATATTATATTAGTAAAGCATTACGTATTTAGCACGGGCTTATAAACCTCATTTCCAATCTAGCACATTTGGCTGCACCCGTACTTATTCAATTTCACTTTTTTACGTTAAGCCTCAACTTTCTCACTAATCTCTGCTTCAGGCTTGCGTCTATCAGAATTTCAAATTCAACATCATAACCCAATAGCATTGCTAATTATTCCATTATCATGCTAACCCAAAATTGATTTTTATTTTATTTATTGACCAGATCATTTAAGGCCTGTTTGGATAAGCTTTTACTTTTAAATGTAAAAATATGAAACATTTGAGTATGAAAATTTTTTATAGTTATTTTTAAAAGTTGATGTAGTAAGTAATTTTTGCTATCTCAACTTTTGAAAGTAACTACCAAAATTTTGTACTATAAAATACTTTTATTTTTTAACTTCTAAAAATAAATAATATAAAGTAAAAGCTTATCCAAACGGACCCTTAGATGTTCAATTTCAAATTCAAATGCTAACCCATTCATGGGTCCTCGCCCAAGTTTAAGTTCATACATTGAGCCAACTGCCCATCTAAAGCAGATCATGCCTTCAACCCATGTCCAATTAAATTGGATTCTCATGCTCAATTAGATACGTAAATCATTCTTAGCAATTTTTCAAATTAATTGTGCGCGCTAATATTCAACAAACATGCTAACTTTCAAAATATGTATTTAACAATTATCTATTAATTTCATGCTTATTTAAGTTAAAATAAGTGTTTGCCGAAAGGATTATTTCTCGCGGCCTTTACAATTTGTTAAGGAATCTCCCATGGAAGTGTTTGTGACATAATCACGTGTGCACTAATTGACAAAGAAGGTTGTTGTAAGACTTTAAATTTCCAAGATTAAGGTAGCAATTTTAGTTGCATGTAAAATGATCACTTGACTTGGGGAAAATAAGATATTATCTAATTTTTCAAATTTAAAAAAAGACTTACTTAAAAAAAGACTTATTAGTAGGATCGAGGCAAACCTCCAAGTCAATAGTACGTTCTCACATGGTTATGTCACAAAAATTCTTCCATGGGAGATTTCTTAATAGTTATTTAAAGATTATCTTAACATAATTCATGTGTTAAGATAGTATCTTATTTTTCCCCAATCAACCGATCATTTACATGCAAGCAACTAAAATTGCTACCTTAAATTTTGGAAAATTTGGTTCTGTTTGGATAAGCTTCTATTTCCTGATTTTCTACTTTTAAAATATGCTTCCATTCCTAGGTTCAATAGGGCCCAAGTTTAAGTTAAGTTTATACATGAGCTAACTGCCCATTTAACTTGGGTTATGCCTACAACCCATGCCTAATTAAATTGGGTTCTCAAGCTCACTTAAATAATCAAATCAAGCTTACCGACTCTCCAAGTTAATTGTGCTAATATTAAACTAATATGCAATACAATTTATTATTTTTCCATCAATTTAATTCAACCTCTTACTAGCTCAATTACGGTTTTTTTAATTAAATGATATAATATTATTTTTAATGAAATTATAAATCAATATTAGGAGACAACCCTCACTGCCAATAGTGCTCACGTGACTACATGTGAAATTCTAAGGAGCAAACCTCCAAAGTCAATAGTGCTCACGTGATTATGTCACAATGAGATGCTTCCAAGGGAGACGTTTTTATAGTTTAAGATTATCTTAACGTGCAACTTAAGAGTTGCTTGACAGCTTGAGTATAAATTTGGATCGTCTCTAGCTAGCTCCCATGCATACTCTCTCATCAAATCCTAGATCAGTTTTTCTGTAATCTCAATTTCTTCTAAGTCTCTAAGATTTTTCGATTCGTACGAGAATGGCTGGAAAAGGAGAGGGTCCGTTGATTGGAATTGATCTGGGAACGACAGATTCACGCGTCGGGGTGTAGGAGCAGGACCGTGTTGTGAATTTGTGATCATAAAGAACGACCATGGGAAGACAATGACACCATCTTATGTCGCGTTCACTGATACCCAGAGATTGATAGGAGATGCGGCCAAGAACCAGGGCGCCAGAAACCCTACCAACACCGTCTTCAGTAAGATTCAAATCCTTAATATATAAAGAGTGTACGTACCGTACGTAAATTAACTGATCAAATTCATTGTTTAATTTGCAGATGCTAAACGTATAATCGGTAGGAGATTCAGTGATAGGTTGGTGAAGAGGGACATCGAGCTTTGGCCATTTAAGGTCATTGCTGGTCCCGGAGACAGGCCCATGATTACAGTCAACTACAAAAACAATGATAAGCAAATTTCTGCTGAGGAAATTTGTTCAATGGTCCTCATCAAAATGAAAGAGATTGCCGAGGCTCACCTCAAAACAACCGTGAAAAACGCCGTCATCACAGTCCCTGCCTACTTCAATGACTGACAGCGCCAGGCCATTGTGGATGCCGGACTCATCTCCGGTCTCAATGTTAAGCGTATCATGAATGAGGCAACAGCAGCTGCCATTGCTTACAGTCTTGACAAGAAGGCTACTAGCTTTGGGAAAAAGAACGTTTTGATATTTGATCTAGGTGGTGGTACTCTTGATGTCTCACTAGCTCCTCACCATTGAAGAAGGTATAATTGAAGTGAAGGCAACTTCTGGAGATACTCACCTTGGTGGAGAGGATTTTAACAATAGATTGATGAATCATTTTGTTGGGGAGTTCGAGAGGAAGCACAACAAGGACATTAGTGGAAACCCCAGAGCTATGACGAGACTCATGACATTTTGTGAGACTGCCAAGAAGAATCTCTCATCCTCTGCTAAGACAACCGATGTGATTGAATCTTTGTAAAACGATATTAATTTTGATTTGACTATAACCCGTGCCAGATTCGAGGAGCTCAACGAGGATCTCTTTCGGAAGTGTATGGAGGCAGTGGAGCAGTGTTTGAGAGATGCCCAAATGGACAAGATCGAGCTCTGTTCATGATGTTGTTATTGTGGGTGGATCTAGTAGAATTCCCAAAGTTCAGCAGCTATTGCAGGACTTCTTTAATGGGAAGGAGCTCTGCAAGAGCATCAACGCAGGTGAAGCCGTTGCTTATGGTGCTGCTGTTCAGGCTGCTATTTTGAGCGGTGAGGGTCACGTAAAGGTTCGAGATCTAAAACTCTCGGATATCAACCCCTTCTCTCTTGGTGTAAAGACTGCTGGAGGAGGTGAGAAAATCTTGATTCCAAGAAACAGAACAATTCCCACCAAGGAGGATCACGAGTTGTCTACAAACTCCAACGACCAGAGTAGCGTCTGGATCAAAGTATATCATGAGGTTGAAGAAATAAAAAGAACTTACAGAAAGATTGAGATATCGGGCATTCGTAAAGCACTCAAGGGTGTTCCTAAGATTATCGTTCGCTTTTACATTGATGCCAATGGTATCTTGAATGTCTCTGCTGAGGACAAGATCACTGGGAAGAAGAACGAAATCACAATCACCAAAGACAAGGGTGTACGTAGGTGGTCCAAGAAAGAGATGGAGAAGATGGTGCAGGAAGCTGAGACGTACAAGTCAGAAGATAGAGAGCAGAAGAAGAAGGATGAAGCTAAGAACGCATTAGAGAACTATGCTTACAGCATGAGGAATACTGTGAAGGAGGAGAAGATTGGATCCAAGCTTCGTGCAGCTGAGAAGAAGAAGATGGAGGATGCAATTAAGAAGGCTATCAAATGGCTGGATGGCAATCAGCTCGCAGAGGCTGTTGAGTTTGAATTTAAGTTGAAAGTGTTGCGGGGCGTTTGCAAACCCATCATGTCCAAGAAGTTCCCGGGTAGCTAGAAGTAAATTGAGTGCATCTAGAATGACAGACTGCCATTGCTTTTAGTAATGAAAATGCATCTTCAGTAATTAAAAATGCATGATAGTGGAATCTAAAAAATAAGAGGATCCACATTAGTCAATTATGAGTAAGGCATCTGTCATGGTAGATACACTCATTGCTGTGCGTTATGCACTATTTTTAAGATTTTGAAAGTACTTCTTTTGTGTGGAGGACAACTAGCTACCAAGTTGGATTTTGCTTTAAAATGCGATGAGGTACGTACTTTCAAAATATCCAAGCCAAATTCCATTTACCTTTAAAAAAAGAAAAAAGAAAAAAGAAAAATCTAATCCCAATGAAGGCCATGATGCAATATTCATTTTGTTGGAAATCTAGCGAAGCTTAGATCGATACCACGTACTTTGTTGGGAAAATGAAGATATATTGCTTTAAATATTACTTGTTGGGGATTCAGTGGAAGTATTCAGTATTACTTTGTTGAAAATGTAGTGGGTTTACTCCCATTCAATATTACATTGTTGGAAATGTGGTGCGCTTACTCACACATACACAAGTATGTAAATTCCTATAAAGCATATGAAAATGTAGGCCTAAAGGGCTATACAGAGCTCCTACACAAGTACACAAGAGACTCTCAAACGTACTACTTTGTTTCTCTTAGACCTTTCTCGATCTTTTGGTCTCACTTAGTTGGTTACAACATGCGTGTGGGGGGTTGCCCCCTTTATATAGATCCATACATGCATCATCAATCTCCTAGTTAGGTGACTCTTCTTATCCTTACATGAACCACATTAAGTTCAAATACATGAACCAACCTAAATACTCTGCATCTACCAAATATATATACTAATTATGAATTACCATTTCCAACACTCATGTATCTGAGAGATTGTTGTATGTTTGCTGTTGCTGTGCGTGCAGTATTTTTCAGATTTTGAAAACACTTGTTTTACATTATGGCAACTACCGAGTCGGATTTTGCTTTCAAAAAAGTGTGTGGTGCTATATCACTTTGAAAAATGCTATGCATTACTACAATGTATGATTGCTACGACAAATAAAGATTGTGAATTTCAAAAATTATCCATGAGTGATTTACTTCCATTTTCTTCTTATAGCGATACTTGGAGTGTTGTAATCTATTATGTATAGCAATATTACTCATAATTAGCGTCCTAGCGAATTTTTTCATGTGAAAAAATAAAGAACAAAAAAAAAAAAAAACCAAGTTGTGGCCATGGTAAAATCATCTTAGTTTCTAATACAAATAAACTAGAAAACTTATACAAATAAATCATCTTAGTTTCCATTTATTGTTTCCAATCATCTTAGTCAACTTTGAAAATCATTTTAATTAGTTTCCAATTAATGGATCTTAGTTTCCATTCATTGTTTGGAGCTTAGATTCGTCTGCATCACATGCCAACACAATTTATTATTATTTTTTTATCAATTTAATTCAACTTCTTAATAGCTCAATTACAGTTTACTTTTGCCAAAAAATGTAGAACTAAACACAGCATAAATAATCTCCCACCGCTAAGTCACATCTGACTCGTTCAAAGATACTCATTTTGCTGGATGTAAACGTAAATAGCAATTGTTTCAGAGACTTATATGCAATTCCTTCCGTAAAAAGTATTTATAAACAGATGAAAAATGAAAAGATTGAAAAGAGGCCCGCATGACAAAGAAACCCAAAAGATTAGTCTTTTGGTCTAATAGGTCTTTCAATTCAAAGCGTCCATGCATCCACTGCTTATCATATTTTTTAATTTCAAATTGTTGTGAAATTAAAAATTAAAAAAATATATATTAAGAGTTGTTGTGGAACTAAAAATCACCATTTGGATTGTTTTTTATAAGTACTTATTTGTTTTTTAAAATTTTTTTAAAAAAATTACATATGGTAAATTGAAAAAAATAAAAAGACAAATAAGTACTTATAAAATTTAAGATTTTCTTAAAAAAAGACTTATTAGTAGGAGGCAAACCTCCAAGTCAATAGTACATTCTCACTAATGGCTGACAAAATTGCCCAGACCAATCATCTCCTCGACTAAAGTTAAAGTTAAAGCATTTCTCACTCACCATTTAGGAAGTTAAAGCATGTCTCTCTCATTTAGGAAGCTCTCTCCACTGTAGAATTTACTTCTTTACCTTTGCTAAAGTTAAAGCATTTCTCACTCACCATTCTCTTCGGCTCTCCAGCTTCTCTGAGTAGCAGAAAAGGTAAGCTCTATCATGCCCTAAGTTCTAGATTTTTCACTTAAATCTTAGTTCTGAATAATTTTTTGTGTTTTTGTGGGTTTTTTTTTTTTTTTTTTTTTTTTTGAAGCGTTTTAAGTATTCTTGTCTGGAATCTCGAATTTTTCTAAATCTCTAGGATTTATCAATTCTTACGAGTATGGTCGTGATAGGAGAAGGTCCGGTGATCGGAATTGATCTGGGAACAACGTACTCATCCGTCGGGGTGTGGGAGAACGACCATGTTGTGATCATAAAGAACCACCAAGGGAGCCGAACGACGCCGTCTTATGTGGCTTTC
>JAESVK010000377.1:2717207-2729198 GCA_017140935.1 Hamamelis virginiana | reverse complement strand
CTCTTCCATGTCTACCCCCTCTAGATGATTCTTCTCTACTTTGATCAACATTCAAATGTCTTTTATCACCATTTTTGTGACTAAAATTAAGCTTAGACTGGAATGCACTTTCTACAGTTTTTTCGGACCGGTTCAACAATCTTTGCTCAAATGATTTTAAGGAACCAAGCACTTCTTGAACACCCATAGAGGAAAAATCTGAGTTTTCGATTATAGCTACAATAGGATCAAATTTTTCAGGTAGACTCAACAATAGTAAAAAACTGATTTCAACCAATAAGAAACTGATTAGTTACTGCATATTAACATTAACAGTCATTCTTTCAAATAGATTCTATCTTTTTCACATACCACTCAAAGAATGACACATCATGGTAATTTTTAATTTCGGGTTAAAGTTTCTGGTTGTATAGTATTTTTCTTTATCCTGCTAATAAACATGTCACAATGAAGCACTAGCACAGTCAAATATATGCCGAGTCAAACACTGTGATCTAAGTATATCACTAGCAAGGGTTCTGGTACGACACTACTAAATGAGTCCACCGTGACACTTTTAACAGAGACGAACTTAGAGATATGAAAATTTGAGATAGATTCATGTTTAATTATATTTATTTATAAGACTGCCACAGAATGTAATTAGTTCCCTCATTACACACAATACAATTAAGCATGTTATGCACCGGTATCTTACCCTTGCGTTTACATTCAAGTATATGAAACAAAAAAGCATCAGGGCTCTATCACCTCTATGCCTTGCTTCATTTTGATTAATCACATCAATGGCAACCGCAATGGCGACATCGGAAATGGTGACGGTTGATCCAATTGTTGGTTTTCAAAAAAATAGACTGTGATAGTTTTTCACATTTTTTTCTTTATTTTCTACAATTTTTTTCATAATTGCAAAAACCGACCATTGGATCAATGTAGTTTTTTACATTCATGATAAGTATAAGTGGAATATCAAATCCAATGGTTGGTATCTCGAAATACTTATTTCAAGTTAGTCAAATGCACGGGACAGGATAGGAAGGGAGGACAAAAAGGGAGGATAAATGGAATTTTCCTTAAATTAATAAAGATTACCTACAATAATTAATTCGCAACGAGGGTTTTCAATAGGCTCACCCCAAATTTTCTGTCATGATTACAAATATATCAAACAAATAAATAAAACCTATAATAATCAATTCACAATGAGAGTTTTCAATAAACTTACCCCAAACCTATAACTAGTTTTGGAAATTAGTTTGTAATTTTAATTTGTAATTTTGAGCTTTATTATTTTTATTCATATTTTTATTTTTATTTTTTTCTTCTCAGGTGAAGGGTAAGATTATGCTCTTTGTGTTTCTGGATAAGATTTGTACATAGGAGAGAGAGAGATGACATATTAAATTGTAGGGAAAATTATCAAGAGGACCCTGAGTATTGATTTTATTATCAATAGGTCCAATAGATAAGATCCCTTCCCAGTAAACCCTTTTAGATTAAAAATAAATCCATATTTTAATTAGTGAATGTCGTTTTTACCCTTGCTGACTTTTAGCTTCATTATGTTGTACGTGATTGTCTGATGAATCTTTTTCCTTATTTCATGGAAGAGATAATGCAAAATTGATTTGAAATACAAATGTAACTGTATTTATTAATGGAATGTTTTTGAATTTGAATGAACTTTATCATTTTATCATAAACACCAGATCATTCGAAAATCAATTTTCTTTATCAGCAACTATGTGATTCCCGATTAGAGTTATTTGACCTTGAGTTCTTCGACCTTGGTGTCTTTCTGTTGTTGAAGGTATGGTTGTGTTCATTTAAAGTTGTTTGGCTGCTGCTTTGACATCTCTTTTTGGTTTCATTTTCTTGATCAACAGATTTTTGTTCATCATGTTCTAATTAAACTTTTTTGAAACTAAATTTGAGTCTAGTTTGATAGATGCGTTGCAGAGATAAATTTGGTTTTATTTTTGCTACATGAGTTGCAGAGATAAATTTGGTTTCATGATGGCTAGATGCGTTGCAGAGATAAATTTATCTCTGCAACGTTAAATTTGGTTTCATTTTTGCTAGATGCGTTGCAGAGATAAATTTATCTCTGTAACTCATAATTGTTTCCCGTCTTTGTTTCTTTTAGAGAGTATATATATACATAATACCAATTCAATTTTTCAATTTTTTCAGTCTATAAAATGAGTGAAAGTGTTTCAATTTTTTCCCGTCTTTGGTTTCAATTTTTTGCTAGATGCGTTGCAGAGATAAATTTATCTCTGTAACTCATAATTGTTTCCCGTCTTTGGTTTCATTTATCCGACCACATGAACTCATCCACATT
This sequence comes from Hamamelis virginiana, assembly GCA_017140935.1. Classification (NCBI taxonomy): domain Eukaryota; kingdom Viridiplantae; phylum Streptophyta; class Magnoliopsida; order Saxifragales; family Hamamelidaceae; genus Hamamelis; species Hamamelis virginiana. The sequence continues at coordinate 2,726,854 of JAESVK010000377.1, read as the reverse complement.
TAATCAGCAAAGATACACAAATCCATTTTGAAGAATGTTTCACAAACCAAGAAAAAGATATTAAATGGATGAAAAGTCAGATTTTTACCTTTCACGCCCACTTTTGCCGGTTTCTTCATGCTCGACGGTGGATGGACTGAGAAATCTGGCGCCGGAAGGTCGATGTAAATTGTTAGACGAGCATGAAGAAAGTGATTCAAAAATCCCTTGATTTCTGGCGCGAGAAGACCGCCCAAAATCCAGCAAGCTCTGTTTTGGAAACATAAAACAGAGCTTCTACATTTCAAATAGCTGATTAAATATGGGCAATTTAGTCTTTTTCTATATTTTATTTTATTTATCAAAAACAGTATTTTGTTGAGGGGTCTACGGGTATAACCAGTTTCTACCAAGGGGCTTATAGTATATGACCCTAAATTGTATTGCTACAAACCTGTTTGTTAACTGCGGCATTCTTTTTTTTTTTTTGGTTGATGTTGGTTTTATGTTTGTAGTAAACAAAAAAAAAAAAAATCGACCCATGATATTATATGTGTGTGTGTGTATGTGTGTGTGTGTGTGTGGGTTTGTGGGTCGGGTCAACTCATGATATATGGGTATGGATGGGTCAAGACATGATACTAATTAAATGGGTCATAAATGGATAATGGTTATTTTGTGGCCAATCCATACCCGGCAACCCATTTGCCACCCCTAACTTCTTGCTTTTCTTTCTCTTTGTTTCTTTAAGGAAGAAGTCATGGTTTTTTCATCCCCACGTGTTTACCTTTATAACTAATATCACTGCAGACACAAGATAGGTGCAAAAATGCAAACAATTGATAGCATTTTGTATATTATCCTCTTGCAGATGAATTACTATGTGACATCAGATGGATCAACCAGCAATACGCTATCAGTTAATTAATTGATGTTGATATTGTATATTCATCTCAGTGATGGTCTATTTGATAAATACAACGATATCATGCTTCAGAGTTGCTAGATCATTGTTAGTTTCAAACTTTTCAATTTCTTACCAACTTTGGTTATCTAATGTTTTTTTGTATGTTCTGAAGCAAAAGTCTTTTTCCTCTAATCGCATCTATGGTTTTAAATTTCAACAACTTAGGACATATCAAATGAATTTTGAGCATTTTTCATTAGTTGAGAGTTCATTGCTGCCGCTAATTTTTATCTTTCTGGCTGTCTCTAATCTCGATCTCATGTTCAACCCTTTTGACTGCTGAGCCTTTGTTTTGATCTAGGAAAACTTGTGGGAAAGGAAATGAATATTCTTTAAAATGTTTTAAAACAGAATCTATTTCCAAGCAATTTTCAGCGTCTGATTGTGTTTTAGAATTGGATTTGTGCATGCAAATCCATGCTCAAATAAGGCCTACGTCAAGTTGCTGCGCTTAAATTTGTACTTGGGATTATAACATGCCCCATGTCTGTTTTCACTTAAATTTGTATTTGAGATTATAAAATGCCCCATGTCTGTTTTCTTTTATTACTGATGCAATGGAAATTGAATTTGGATAATTTTAGTCTCTTGTGGTTTTAAAAACACCCTATAAGACTTCCAAACCATTTACATTTCTACTGATTTAAAATTTGGAAGCAACTGCAGACTTTCTGGAGTTGGCATTGTAGTTTGGAATGATCATGATGTTTGCTTGTTTTCGTGTTTTGTGCTCTATTTCTTAGCTATTTCTTACGTTCGCTTATTTCTATTAATGAATATTGTTTTTGTTCTTTTTTTTTTTTTTATTGTTTGCTATGTAGGTTTCTGTTTGCGATTGTGAGCTAAAATAGGTACTTTTGCAAGGTATGTTTCACATATATTTGTGCTCAGGTCCAATATTACCTTTATGGATTCGCTCTCTATTTGTTCGTTATTGTTTGGTTGATTGGTTTCTTACGATGGAGCAAAATTGTCAGGGATACAATATCTGTTCATTTGTTTCTTTCTATACACCAGGTCTGTTAGGCAAAAAAACATTGCAGGATTGTGAGCCAAAAACAATTAATTTTTGTCTTGAGAATGGATTATACTCTCCTCTTTTTTGGATTTGATATGTGCGTTTCTTTGGTTAGAAAGATTGTGGTTTTATCCTGTAAATTTCCTCGCTTTCAGATGTTGTATTTGTTTATTGCCTAGCCTAATTGTAGCATCTGTCATGTTTATTTTTTGTTATTAAATTCATTTCCTTATTAAAAAAATTGTTATATTCTCAAATTGTTTGCTTCAACCTCTTATTATGGACAATTTGACTTTGGATTTGTTTGCTTTTAATAAATCGAGAAACATATTTAGGATTCTTGTCTGGTTGTAGCACTTGGTATGTGTATTATCTTTTGTGGTATTGACTAGCAATATACCAGCTGAAATTTATAATAGATGGTGATCCATTCTGATTTTCCTCCAAATAAATTAGTAGCATGGTCCTTCATTATTTTTGTGCTTCTTATGTACCAATCAGATACATTGGATATTGTTATTATCCACTGGCTTTTGGGTCATTCTTTGTTGGTTCTTTTGGTATCTTTTTTCATTCATATTGTTATTATATCTTCCTTCTTTCTTCTCTTGAATTGGACATTTCTATAACCATTACTATTTGCTTGATAGTGATGTTGATTTCAAGGAATGGACACAGTGCACTGGTTGCGAGGGAATTCTTTAAAGTTATGATGCGTGAGTTTTCTGAGAAGATGGTAATAATTTATGAGGATATTTTCTTTCCTACTTGTTCTGGGATTATTGGTAGGACCTGGTATGATGTTTTCCATTTATTTGGTTTCTATTTTGAAGTTGATACCGGTGGCATTTGTTAAGCGTGCCCATCTAAGTTGCAGGACAGCAAAGGAGACACTGTTGGTTACGACTAAAAGGACTTGGCGTGTTTGTGTTCATCTGAATAGTGACAAAAAAATGTGCTTTACAACTAGATGAGAAAAATTAGTTGAAGCACGTAATTTGGAACTTGGGTAGTTTTTTGTTTTCGTGCATAGAGGGAAGATGTGTTTTTGGGTTACAATGTTTGGTTACAATGGTTGTGGGAAAGAATTTGTGGCCCAAAAAAATTTCAATTAGGCACAAAGTACCTATGGCTAAACAACTTGAATGTGGCCAAACAAAGACTCAAAAAAGTAATTAACCACAGTGTTGTTTTATTCTTCTCTTCATTCTTTTAAAGTTTTTTTTTTATAGGGAAGAAGTCTACTAAAAGCCTCACCAAACTTTTCTTCTGATACTCCTTATCTTGCCCTCACCATTAATGCTTCTAATGGGGACCCAAAAAAATCTTATATGGTTAATTATTTGCTTCTCTTTTAATCTCCATCTATTAATTAAGTCTCTATGTTGTTTCCTTTTGGTTTAAACTTATATTTGCTCAATATTGAATCTTATCTGTGTTTCTCCTTAACAGCATATCTCGAAGGCATTTGTCCAGTTCGTGGGTCTGAATAAATGGAATATGGTTGCAATTGAGGATTAATATGAGAAAGTCTGGAAATTGCATTTAGACAAGAATTCCAAGTTTTCAAATGGGACAAGGAGACTGAAGCTGAGACATGGTAGAGTGATATGAAAGGTCAACAATATTGTTAATAGTTCTGCAAATACAAATTCTGATCAGTGGGGTTTGATTAAAATGTTTGATACAGCCATCAAGGCTTCCATTGATGAAATGGGCTATGCTAGGAGATAGATTCCCAGCAGTGTGGTGCATTTAAATTTGGTGACAGTCAACACTCTAATGAACTATCACACTATCTAGATCATGAATTTTTTATTTTTCTCATCTCACCAAACTTAAATCAGGCCCCAAGCTCCATTAGCTTATAGAGATCTTAACTTTAAGATGCTTGTATTTCTATTTCAATTAAAAATATAGCTAAGAAATCAAAACCACTAATGACGTACGTACATCTGCAAGCAATGCACCAACCTAGCTATGTGAAGGCGCTCTCATCGATCTCCCAGTCGATTCGAAATCCGAATCAATTTCAATTGAGAACCATTTTGAAAGCAAATAACCCAGTCTCGCCGAAATAACCTAATAATAACTTAACCTAATAATAAGTAATAACCTAAGGAAGTAACACACAACATGGACCAGGCAAAGGCACCAGGCACGTGCGTAGCACGTCTTCCCACCTAGTTTATATAAATAGCATGATGATCGAAGTTGTGATGCGTGTTGCCACAATTTGATAAGGAAATATTTGATTTAATTTTCCTTAGGCTCACGGATTCCATCACTTTCGGCTTACGGTTTGGACGGCTGGTATATATTAGAATCCTAATATAATGGATTCCATCACTTTTGGCTTACTGTTTGGACGGCTTGTATATATCAGAATCCTAATCTAATTCAGAGGCCTGGCTTGGCCTCTATTTGCTTATTACATTTTTTTTTTTTTCTTTAAGGTAAACTTATTACATTTTTTAATTTCAAGTTGTTGTGAATCTTAAAATTAAAAGAAGACCTATTAGATTATTCTTTTGGTCGAATAGGTCTTTCAATTCAAAGCGTCTATGCACCTGCTGCTTATCATATTTTTTAATTTCAAAGCGTCTATCCATTTCTAATTTTTCTGAAGTCAACAGACCATTTGGCATTTACATGCAATCAAATGCTATAAATTAGGCTCTCCCATCATACGTATATATAATACTCCTCCATAAATCCTAGTTCTGTATAATTTTTGAAGCGTTTTAAGTTTTCTTGTCTGGAATCTCGAATTTTTCGAAATCTCTATGATTTATCGATTCATAGGAGTATGGCCGAGATAGGAAAAGATCCGGTGATCGGAATTGATCTAGGAACAACGTACTCATCCGTCGGGGTGTGGGAGAACGACCATGTTGTGATCATGGGAACGCCGTCTTATGTGGCTTTCACTGATACCGAAAGATTGATCGGAGTTGCAGCCGAGGACAAATTACTCACGAACCCAACCAACACCGTCTTCCGTAAGATTCATAATCCTTAATATATATATATATTAGCTCTCATTCAGTATGTGTATATATCGCCGTGCACGCATGCACGTATAATTGCGGACTGATCAAATTCATGGTTTGCACTTTGCAGATGCCAAACGTATAATCGGTAGGAGATTTAGTGATGCGTCGGTACAGAGTGACATCAAGTTCTGGCCTTTCAAGGTCATTGCTGGTCCCAGAGACAAGCCCATGATTGTAGTCAACTACAAAAACGAGGAGAAGCAATTTACTGCGGAGGAAATTTGTTCAATGGTCCTCAGCAAAATGAAAGTGATTGCGGAGGATTACCTCTGTATGATCGTGAAAAACGCCGTCGTCACAGTCCCTGCCTACTTCAATGATTCACAGCGCCAAGCCACCAAGGATGCCGGACTCATTTCCGGTCTCAATATCTTGCGTATAATTAGCGAGCCAACTGCAGCTGCCATCGCTTACGGTCATGACAAGGCGGCGAGTGGCGCTGTTGGCGAGAAAAATGTTATGATTTTTGATCTAGGTGGTGGAACTCTTGATGTCTCACTCCTCACCCTCATCATTGAAAGAGGTATAACTGAAGTGAAGGCAACTTCTGGAGATACTCACCTTGGTGGAGAGGATTTTAACAATAGATTGATGAATCATTTTGTTGGGGAGTTCAAGAGGAAGCACAACGAGGACATTAGTGGAAACTCCAGAGCTATGAGGAGACTCATGACTTGTTGTGAGAAGGCCAAGAGGAATCTTTCATCCTCTGATCAGACAAGCATTGAGATTGATTTTTTGTACGAGGGTATTGATTTCGTTTCGACTATAACCCGTGCCAAATTCGAGGAGCTCAACAGGGATCTTTTTCGGAAGTGTATGGAGGCAGTGGAGCAGTGTTTGAGAGATGCCGAAATGGACAAGAGCTCTGTTCATGATGTTGTTCTTTCGGGTGGATCTACTAGAATACCCAAAGTTCAGCAGCTATTGCAGGGCTTCTTTAATGGGAAGGAGCTCTGCAAGAGCATTAACCCAGATGAAGCTGTTGCCTATGGTGCTGCTATTCAGGCTGCTATATTGAACCTTGGGGATAACGAGAAGGTTCAAGATATTTCGCCCGTGGATGTCACCCCTTTCTCTCTTGGTCTGATGACTGCTGGAGGAGTTACAATCTTGATTCCAAGAAATAAAACATTTCTCACCAAGAAGGAATACGACTTGTCTACCAATTACTCCCACAACCAGCCTGAAGGCGTCGTCTCAATCCAAGTATATGAAGTTGAAGAAACAGTTAGAGCCTACAGGGAGAAGTTGTTGGGTGAGTTTGAGATTTCGGGCAATATTTCTCAGATTACGGTTTTCTTTGACATAGATGCTAATGGTATCTTGAATGTCTCTGCTGAGGACAAGACCACTGGACAGAAGAACAAAATCACAATCATCAATGACAAGGGAAGGTTGTCAAAGGAAGAGATTGAGAAGATGGTGCAGGAAGCTAAGAAGTACAGGTTAGATCTAGTTGAAGAAGTAGAATGAGGATCCATGGTTGGCCCAGCTGATAAGAAGAAGATGAGGATGCTATTGAGGAGGGTATCCAATGGCTGGATAGCAATCAGCTAGCGGAGGCTGATGAGTTTAAGGATAAGTTGAAAGAGCTGAAGAGCATTTGCAAACCCATCACTGTCGTGCTGTACCAGGGTGCTGGTGCTGATTCCATAGATGACGATGGTCCTTCAGCACGTAGCAGTGGCTCAGGTCCTTTCATTGAGGAGGTGGAGTAAGGGCGTTGTTTTATGAATTAATAGTGCTGGAGCCTGGAAAATGCTCGATGGACCAAAATTTTATCCCCATAGCATTACTCAGCCTTGGTGGTGGTAGTTAGGGTGTTTGGGGTGGTTTGTTTGTTTGTTTGTTTTGTTTTGTTTTTTTTTTTTTGTGGGCGCGCATTGTAGTTATAGTGAAAGGATAAGAATTCAAAACTCGACCTGCTTCTTGTAAAAATGGGATGGGGAATCAAACTTATGATTTATAAGGGTACATGGTTTGGTCCCCAGAAAAAAAATAAAAAAAAAATCCCGATGTGTGGTAAATAATATCGTATAACAGCTTTGATTGTTTCAAATTATTTAATGGATGTTACATTATACTGATAACACATATAACAGATATGACTACAAAATACCTATGATTCCACACTCGAAGCTACTCTCATCCTAGACCACTGTAACTCGAAACATTCTTCAGGACCTCCTCTTCCATCTCAACGAGTTGGCAGCAGAATGCTTCAATATCACGTGCCTCTTCCTTGAATGTGAATCTAAATTCCTTCCACTCATATTCACGAAAGCCATCCTTTGCTACCAGACTCCGACTCGGAACCTTCCCCAGCACATCGAATCCTTTCCGATCAATAGAGACCATGTATGCATCCTTGACAGATACCATAGAACAGTCACTTTTTAGATTCACAAAGAAGGGTTAAAAGTATGAAGATGGTATGAAAACAACAATATATGGACAATCAATCAAAAAGAATGGCACGTAGCTCAGGTGTTTCAGGTCTATTATGGGAAACAGGCATTAGAAAACCATAGATAGCAGGAGACTCATTTCATCTTCTGCATTAAATGATGATGCTTTAATATTTTGGTCAATCAGATACAAATGCTGAGAGACATCAGAGCATAACAGATTCCTGAAATTAAGTAGATCTCGTTTGTGGACAAGGATTTTCCAAGATGGTTGTAAGGTTTTACTATTGAATCCTTCGTCTTGGTTCTTAACAGAATTCTCTGTTTACCAGGAAAAAATAAAAAGAAGAAGAGGGGGTACTTCTAAAACTAATCACTGTTTGGAAAAAAGAACTATTTATCCTGCTAATAAACATGTCACAATGAACCACAATCACAGTCAGATATATGCCGAGTCAAACACTGTGATCTGGTATATCACTAGCAAGGATTCTGGTATGCCACTACTAAATGAGTCCACCATGACACTTTTAACAGAGACGAACTTAGAGATATGAAAATTTGAGATAGATTCATGTTTAATTATATTTGTTTATGAGACTGCCACAATATGTAATTAGTTCCATCATCACACACAATACAATTAAGCATGTTATGCACCAGTATCTTACCCTTGCGTTTACATTCAAGTATATGAGACAAAAAAGCATCAGGGCTCTACGCCTTGCTTCACTTTGATTAATCCCATCAATTAGTGTTGCAGAAAAGGGTGCTACACATGAGACAGAACATAAGATGTAAAACATGTATGAAAATATTATGCCATTATACAGAACACATAGTACTTGTCCCTTAAATGTTCTTATAATGAGGATCTTACATAACATATCTGCTTTGGATGCTTGAGTACCCTCCAAATCTACTTCGTGAGAACCTCCCTTGCCATCTATAAACATGCATGATCTGGGAAGTAAATGTCACGTGTCAGATGTAAATCGAAACATTAGAGTTCTTGTTTCCCTTCTTTCTTCCCAAAAACATAAACATTTGTCCCAACTCCATAATCTATGATTTTATATTTAGACTTACAACTTTTTATCCATATATCATGCACAAATCTATTACTGATCAGGCAGTTTATATATGTGGAAACAATTTAAAAGGAAAATCTAAATTGTTAGTTTAATTTAAAAATGAAAACATCTTTCCCCCCGAGTACATTCGAATTGTGAAGCCTGAACAGCAGCTTTCAGGACTTCTACATTTTTACTTTAGATTTTCCAGATTCATCAGAGTTAGCTGACCGCATAATTACAATAAAATTTATTGATGATCATCATCATAAGTTATGAACTTATGATCATCATCGTCAATAAATTGTATTGTAATTCATAACATCACATTACTCAAGAAACTCCATACCACAGGTACAAGATCAAAACAATCTGAGTTGGAGTTGCCAACCTTAGATTAAACTTATAAACCATGTATTGTTCATCTCCATCTAGTAGCTCCAGCAGGTTTTCACTTCGAGACGTAAAACCAAGATTAGAAGAACTTAATATACCAGAAACCGAATAACTAGACTCGCTAATTGCTTTATGTTCAGACAATATGGCTTCTCTAAGGCTTTCTGTAGCAACCTCAACCTGTAACAAGAACAACAAAAATAGAGTTGAGGATAGCATTCTACGAAAACCATATTAACCGAACATAATAAATCTAAACTATCATTTAACAAAGCACTTCTGATTAAAGTTAGCAGATTCATGACTTGGTCTGGCTCCATAATTAAGTTAAACATCTTGCATTTCCTTCCATTCCTTCCAAGGAACAAGAGTTGGAGCTATATTAACTATGAACATGTTAAATTTCATAATAATTGCAACTCCTAATAAAACATTCTCCCATTGGAGATATATTTCTAAATATGGAACAAAACTCATGAAGGATGAACAAATTTGATACTCTTGAAAGGAGAAATTTGAAGATTTTTACAGCATCTGTAAAATATGGGGTAATAATTTACTTCTCTAATATAATTTGAGGTTTTAAACAAAATATTTGGGAGGAACATCACTATAAGGGAAAAGGAACAAAAAAAATAGTTAAATAGCTAAAGACAATAACCAATGCACTAAATCGTGCAATTGTAAATACACGCATTGCCATATAATTGTCAGGTTTGCATACAAAAACCTGCTGGGCAGATCCCA
>JAESVK010000377.1:2697788-2717197 GCA_017140935.1 Hamamelis virginiana | reverse complement strand
CATATAATTGTCAGGTTTGCATACAAAAACCTGCTGGGCAGATCCCATAAACTTTCTTCATTTGATATGATCTCATATATAACATTTTGAATTTTGTAAGGAAGTATAGCTCTGATGTATACTGAATTTCCACTAATATATTTAACAGTTACAAAAATGGTCCCTCAATGCTAATCTAAAATTGGTTTATCACCACCTTTGTAGTTCTCAAAAGAGTATTGCTTTGAAGCTTACACACTGAGAGGAAGTCATTGAACATGAAGAAACACACATAGGTAATATTAATCAATAAACCTTGTTGAGTTTATTTGACTTTTTAATTCAAATGAGACAACAATAATTAAAATCGAAGTGGAAAGATAATACTTTCTGTCTCAAGGACCATAAAATTAAACAGCTCCAAAAAAATGTAGAATCTAAATTCAGCAAGATTACTAGATTAATACTGGCAATTGGCCATTATTGGAACCATAAGTGTTTCCATATCACTGAGAGCCATGTTAGAATAACTTTACCTTTTCATCTTTAAGAGGCACAACATCCCCTGTCAAAGCAACCCGAGCTGGTAACTGTATTATGTAATTAAATCAACTACGTTAGGTCAGAGAATTACATCTATGATAGTTGCTTAACAGATTGATAATACCTTATGAAAGGAAGCCCAGTTGGGAAAATATAAATGATTCAATAGAAATAAAATACCCCAAAAAAAAAAAAAAAAAAAAACGGATCCCCTCAATCAGCTAAACAAGGAAAGGGAAGTAATGAATATCCAATTCAGCACAAACCTTTTTTACCGATCTAAGTAAGCTAGCAAGTGAGCCTGGAAAGGGACTGGTCACAGCAAACGAACCACGCTCATCAATCATAGTGTTCTACATGAGAAAAAGAAATACATCAAAAGATTTAAGGTAGTATAACTAATCAAACTCAAATTTCCCATCCCAATATCATATTTTCAACTTAAATGGGATAAGAATCAAAGATATTCATCTCATGCACAGGCAGTCTCTGAAATAGACACTAAAATAAATATTGACAAAACACATGCATGGAACTACATGAGATCTACAGGACTACAATCCTGAGATGCAAGATGCAGTCAAAACACATGCACTATTGAGTAAACTGAATTTCACACAACACATGCATGAAAAAGTAATATTGGGATCCTGGGACTGCATAAGCAAACATGGGATGCTCGATGCAGTCAAAAGATATTCATCTCATGCGACTAGATAATATTTAATCAATCTTGAAAATATTTTGATTGCATATGCATGAGATTATAAAATGTTTTTATAATCTCATGAATATTTTTTGCTTGTACAAGTGCAAAACTCATCTATATAACTAGATTGATTCAACTGAACAGAGCAAACAAACAAAACATTAATGAATTTGTATTGAAAGATATTGTCTTCCAATAGTTCAACTACAAAACACCCACGTTCAAACTGCATAGGAAAAATAATGAGACATTTGGATAAAACAAAAACATTCATGCCCCACTTTGTCATATAATCATGGGGCGCTTCTACATCCCACCATCCATGTAAATTGAACCAGTCAAACAAGTCCACTGTGCAGTTGATAGTATTTGAATGATCATCTTTGTTATTCTTAACACTTGGACCACATTTTGAATATATTTGGCAATTATGGTGATGTCCCCAAATTAGCTAGCAATTTGTGTGTTAAAATGCTATGTTAAACACTATCAACCTATTCAACTCTTATAGGATAGCCAACCATCTTCCCTTCACCACTACCCAACTACACAGGCATGCACACACAGATATAAATAAATGTTGAGAGCATCCAAAGTAAATTATTTAAACAGTTAAACGAAACCAAACCACATCACAGAGAAAACATACCAAATTATGCAAATCTTTTTCAGGTACCCATATGTACGGCTTCCCCTTCTTGAATATGTACTTAACCTTTGAAGTGTAGATATCCTCCTTGCTAAAACAACAATTACAGAGTGATAAACAAGCAATCCATTGCTACACGCACAGCAATAGTGAAAATTTTCTTATAATATTAATTGAGATCTATTCAATATCAATAATTGTAGCATCATTATACTTTTAAGTGAGAGAAAATGAAACACAAAACAAAACACACACACAACCAGACACAAATTATGAACACGATAATGGGTACCTTCCTTTGGCATCAGCTTTGATGGTATTAAGGTGACCTTGCCAATTAGACGCCAGTATATTCTGCAAACCACCAAGTTAATCTGAGAGTCGCATCCCACCGAAAACAATATAACACGGGAAGAGTAAGCTATATATATGTGCTAGTGTGCTACGGCTTCCACACACATTTCACGATGTGTGTGTGTGTGTGTGTAGAGAGAGAGAGAGAGGAAAGACCTTGCATTTCTCTGCAAATGTTAAGACCGTCGCCTTGCTGGCCTTCATCGCTCCCTCAGATTTCGCAGTCGCACTCCAAATGCTCGATGAAATTACACTCTGACAGATGACGATATATATATATATATATATATATAGAGAGAGAGAGAGAGAGAGAGAGAGAGAGGGGAGGGGGAGGGGGGTGATGCTGAGAGAGACGGAGGGGGTTTAAGGAGACCGTCCCCAGGGTTTTGAGCTTTACATATATGTGCTACGAGTACTAGACGAAAACACAATAATCCGTGCTTGTCATTTTCACACCTTGACAGAAGCAATTAAAGCAGTTGATTTGGTTTTGGCCGGATTAGTTTTGCACCAAGAAATGCACACCTTGCACAATTTGAAAAAAATGCACCAAAAATTTTAAACCAAATGTTCCGGTAGAATGACAAAACTCTAATTTCTTTACTTTCTTGTATATTAAATATGCAACTGTCACGTTACATGTTTTAAAATTTTTGGTCGAAAATTTGGTTTGTGGTCTGTTTAGCAATACTCAACACCCAAAATTGAATCCTAAATTTTTATCACAATCAATTTTAAAATAAAAATTTTAATATATAATAAATACATGGATTAAATCCTACTCTAAATAAATAATTTTTCAAAGGTAATTTTGGACAAATCTAATCTAAACAGATTTAAATATAACTTATTGGAAATAACAGAGAAACCTATTATGTTTTTGAGGATTACGAACTATGGTAAGAAGTCATGTAACCACTTCACTGTAAAAAGAAAAAGGTACCCCCATATACCCTAAAATAAAATTGTGCATCAGGAACATTATTGCTTCTTGAGCCAACTGTCAATTTAACTTTTTTAAGCATTAACTAATGAATATTAGGGTTTGTAATTTGTTGACCCAGAAAAATGTATTTCTACTTTCAGAATAAATATTTTGGATTCGAACTTACGAAAATATATTAATACACCTTTGTTAGTATTATTAGGATTGAAGCAAAAGTATGTTTTTATCATTTCTCAACAAATATATATATATATAGTACCTATGCAAAGGAGAATAACCTTATCCATATTCAATAGTTAATTGGATAAAAGGTTTAGAATAATGCTACCTCATTGGCCAAAAAAGAAAATAAAAATATAAAATAAAACTTTTCACTTTTATTTTAACCAAGTGATAATGTTTTGTACTAGGAATCAAAGACTGCAGGTTGAATCTTCTAGTTCATTTAGTTCATGTTGCCAAAAACTATGGTTTTTATAAAAGTAGAATATATGAATTTTCTGTAACAACTTGAATTTTCCACTTTGTTTTGAAATGGAGACAATATATACTTCTAAAAGAGGTTTTTTTTTTTTTTTTTAAATATTACAATATTTTAAAATAGAAAAATACTATATCATCAGACACTTTAATCCGAAATTAAAAATCATCATAATGTGTATTGCTTTGAATGATGAGATATCTCCTTTTAAACTGTTTCCCTCATTTTCACACACAACTCAAACAATAACACGTCAATGTGATTTTTAATTTCGGTTAAGGTGTCGGGTGATAAATAATTATTGTTTAAAATAAGAGTTGAAAATGTAACACCACAATAGTGTAGAAACTAATTTCAAATATTTTAAATAAAATAAAATAAAATAAAATTCAATTTAAATTTTAGAAATATTTTCTATAATTTTCCCATTTTCAAAATATTTTCAGTTTAGGCCTTTGATTTGTCAAAACGTTTTTAACGTTAGTAAATCACATTTGTCACTTGGTTTGTACTCCAAGGCTTGAAGAAGCCAAGTGCCCAAACCATTCGGAGTAGCCTTAAAACTCAGAAACTCCAGATCACCAGCGGAAGGAACCTTGTCTCTCTCGCTTGCTCAGAATCCTCAAATTTTCAGCACACTTCCGCCATGGATTCTGAGCAGAGCTCATCATCTTCCTTCTTCGACAGAGATCGCCATCTATTATTCCTACGGATGATGTACCAACTATTGCCTTCAGAGTATCAGGGCCAAGAGATCAATCGTCTCACTCTCGCCTACTTCGCCATCTCAGGCCTCAACATGCTCGGTGCCCTAGATCGCGTAAGTTTCTTTCGATCCCCGTTCGGTTCCCGAGAAAACGTGAGGAAAAAAAAGGAATTTAATTTATTAAATGATGAAGAACTCTCCCCAAAATAATGGGGTCAATAGTTTTGGTTGGTGCTCTTGTGGAGATCTTTGATTTATTTGGTCCCAAATAATGGGGAAAAAAAAAAAAGGATTCGAGATTTTGAATTATTTTCTATCTTCTTTTTTTACCCCCACACATTTTCTCGGCAACCTATTGGAGGGTTTATGGGATGTAATTAAATATCATGCCTTCATTTGGCGGTTTCGTAGTATGTGCTTCGTTTAAAATTGCTGAGAATTTTGAAAACCAAAACAACATAAATCATAGATTTGTGTATACATTTCTATTCTGTTTTCTCAGTGACCGAATGTAGGGTAAATGGAAACCATTTATATTTGAAGTAAATGACCAATTAAGCAGTGGAGTTGTAAGGGATTGCATTTTAAAATCAGGTTCAATTCTGTGCAAACAAACACAGCTTCATTGTATTTTGTATGCTAGAAGGGGACTTCAGCAATTCTAGTTAGATGACGTATCATGAGCCGAGCCTCAATATATTGGGTCAGTGGGCTTCACTGATTTAGCCTTTTTTGCCAACAAATGATCAAGATTAAAAATTCAATGAATTTGCAATGTCAAAGTGTTGAACCATATATGAAAGAGTAAATTACAGTGACTTGTGAGTTGTGAGTTGTAACAACTAATGAAACATAACGAAGGCTCGTATAATGAACATGCAACATTCAATTAAATCTAAATTTTAAAGGCTCACTATCTTATAGTTATGTCAGAAGGACATCATCTTCTTAATGGTATGCCAATTTATCTCGCTCGTTTTTCTTCCCACATCTTCTGTGTTGTCACTCTAATCTGATGCAATTTATGTATAAAGGTTGACGAGGAGGAAATTGTCAGCTGGGTTTTATCCTTGCAAGCTCATCCAAGAGATATGGATGAACTGAACAATGGTATGGGCTTTTATGAAAAAAAATTGTTCCGATTTTACTTAATTGATTTTGAGTACTTTATTTGTGGTAATGTTGAATTGTAATATGAACTATTCTCTTGCTGCAGGAGGATTCTATGGGTTCCATGGTTCCAGAACTTCTCAGTTTCCTCCAGACGAGAATGGGGTATGAGAACATAATAAACACTGAGTATCTAGTAATAAGCTATACTTATTTTTAGGAGGTAATTTTATTAGGCACGAAGCTGACAACTTTTTTATGGGCATAATTTTCTATGTCTAACTGTCTGTAGGTTTCGATTCACAACGGCAGTCACTTGGCAAGCACGTATTGTGCCTTAGCAATACTAAAGATTGTTGGTTTTAACTTCTCACATATTGACTCTGAAGCAATGTTGACATCAATGAAAAACCTTCAACAGCCTGATGGGAGGTATGCTTCCCAATTCTTGTTTTTTTATCCTTCACTCTCTTTGAAAAGCAGACCACTGTAGATTTTCCAAGTAGTCTAGTTAGTATCAGTTTTTTTATGCAGTTGGATTCAGTGTGATATTTAGATATCACTTCTTTAATAATTTATCTTGTAATATTATCTTGTATTATTATTGAATAATATTAACTGTATGCATTAATAATTAATTAACAGAATTGTGTTGTTACTTTGTTGAGGCTGCTGAACCCCCGTTAAAATCATATATTTTATAAATAATATAATACTGCTTTCCTAATAATCAAAAAGGGTTGGCACCATTGTGATGCATAAGTTATAAACCATTTTATAATTAATTTCTATTTCTTTGTGGTCACTTAGCTACCCACTTTGGTTTTATATTAACATTTGGAGTGCCCTTCAAATTTATAAGATAGTTTAAACATGGCCATAGTTCCAACAAATACTTGGAGTTTCTAAGTTGCTCTGTCCCGGGACCTTTACTTTTTTCTTTTTCTTTTTCTTTTTAAAAAAAAAAATTATTAAACATAAGCTATTATATCTTTAATCATACCTGGGTATACATTCTTTTTGACGTTCCTTTTGAATGATATTGGTCCTACTTGTTGGTGCAATCAGTAGTCTTTATTGCATATTACCTAACCATCTTAGCTAGTTGGTGCTACTTTTAACTACTCACAAATGCCTTCACTTGTAACATCCTTTCTTGTCTTGCCTCGATTCCATCTCAACAACCTCACTCCAGCTTCGCTCATTTTATAGAAATGCTGAAATGTTGTTTCTTCATTCCTTTTAAGTACAAGGCATGGATGGCCTTATAACATTCTGTACCTTAAAGCATGGCTGCCGCTAATTCATCCAACCCTTGTATTCTCTTTCCTGTCTTGCCCTAATTATGGATGATTGACCCAGAAATATGAAAATTTTCACTTTTGGTTACCTTCATCACTCTTCAAATAACCTTGTTACCTTCATCACTCTTCAATATTACCTTTTTGCTACTCTGAGGCATACCTAAATTATACTCCATATGGTCTATCTTGGGCTCCTTGCTTTCCTTATTATAAAAACATATGATTCTAAAACAACTCTTGTGAGTCTAGCTTAGTATTTACACCTTCTCTGGTTTCATCTTCAAAAACTATGTGATAAGCAAACAAAATATACCATGGAATTTGAGCCTATGGATCTAGTTAATTCATTACTAAATCTGCAAATGGTGTATGTATGTGTGTGTATAATGTAGGAGCTCTTTTGTCTATCCTTGATGTAAGCTTTATCTGGTATCAACTTGCTAATTATTGCTTGATCTACATGTCCTTTATCATGTCAATATTCTTGATAATTCAATTTAAAAAAAAAAAAAATTCATGCTATGGTTTTTCCAAATTCATTAAAGAACGTATGGAAATCTTTCTTATCCTCTTTAAAACCTCCACGAAAGTAAGAAATAAACTTTTATGGTTTGATCTCCTCGGCATGAAGCGAAACTGATTCTCTACTTTTTTTTTTTCTCTGCGAGGCAGTTTTTTGCCCATCCATACTGGGGCCGAGAGAGATCTTAGATTCATATATTGTGCTGGTAAGAGAAAAACAGATGCTATGGATGTACCATTAAGCTGTTTAAATTTGAATACTATTCAGGAAATATCAACGTAGCTCTTTGATGCACAGCTGCCATCTGTTTTATGTTCAACGATTGGAGTGGCATGGACAGGGAGAAAGCCAAGGAATACATAGTGAATTGCCAGGTTTGTATAGTGAGAGCACTGCTCTTGCATGGTCTTCTCTGCCCCCATCCTACTATAATCATATATCTTGCAATCAATTTATATGTTTTCCAATTAATGGATACCATTTGCATATACTCAAAAGTTCTGTGATCATGCAGTCCTATGATGGTGGCTTTGGGTTGATTCCTGGTTCAGAATCTCATGGTGAGTGGATACAAATACGGTATTACAGTTTGGTCTCTGTTCTCTCTGTTCAGTGCATGTGGAGAGATTTGACTAGCATTTTGCAAGTCCATGTTTTTAACTTTGGTAACTTGTTATTTGATGTTATAGTTCTCTGTTCAAAGTCCTGACTTCTAAGATTAATAAAATGTAATTCCATGTTCAAATAAGTTTTGGCTGTCAGGAGGCTAAAAAGGTGAAATCAGTATTTTTAGGGAGCCACAGCCTAACCAGTAAAGAGAGTTTCTTAATGCACATTTTGCAATCTAACATGAGATTTTGTTTTGACCATTAATTGCATAAACCAGGCTGCTAGAACACAAATAACCAATCTTACAAATGATAATGAAGGTTTGGCTTGCCCCAATTCAAAACCAAATAATGATGAAGGAGCTCGCAACCTAGGTTTGGGGTTTCTTATGTGCTTGGTTTTTCTTTGCTTGGTTAATTCTGAACAAGAAAGTCCAAAAGGTCATTTAATTGTGAGTTGTAACTTATAGCCAGTTTCTACCTAGATAATCTGGATATGGTGGCTGAGGAACTTTGCTTTGGACCAGAGTGGGCATCTACATCATATGGAATTTGCCGAGTTAATATTATTCGTTTCTTTCGTTTTTATTTTATTCTGTTTTTGGGGGGGTGGGGGTGGGGGTGGGGGTGGTGTGGGGTTTAAGATTTCCTTGCCTAATAATTAAATACAATTAACTAATATAGGTGACCTTCTGCGAGAGGTCAGTTATCTCCTCCCGCTCCCACCTTTTCTGTATGTTTGTTGCTGTATTTTGTTTGGAGGTAGAATCAGAGCAAACCAATTGTCGATCGATCCTTAGAGGGCCTCTTTTGTTTTTCTTAGGTAGTTATTTGCATACTCAATGACTGTCAATTCATTCTGATTGGCTATTTGGATAGGGAGTGTGGTTGCGAGCTTCTGGTCTTTATGTGTGAGATAGTCAATTGACGTTGACATAAATTGCCCCCACCCCCCTCCTAATTATCACCAGTAACTGTGGATCTGTTTGTATGCATGTTCTCATTTTTTTTAAACATCGCGTATTGGAAAAACAGAAATATCTTCATAGACCAGATCCATGTTATATCCTAAATGTTCAGAGTTGGGCTGTCTCTTATGGTATTTACCAATGTACTCTTTTTAGTGGCACAGGTGGTGCAACTTACTGTGCTGTAGCATCTCTCCGATTGATGGGGTTCATTGAAGACAATCCTCTGTCTAAAAGTGCACCATCTTCCGTAATAAATGTTCCATTGCTTCTGGATTGGAGCTTGCAGGTTTATTTTTCTCATCCAGTTTCTAGTGGCATTTTTGCTATGCTTCGAAACTCTATGCTTTTTAAACAATGGACAAACATAAAGGTTATCCAGAGGGATTGGCAAATGAGTAAATGCTTGTGAAAGAAACACTCCTTAACTTTTTCCCTGTGACCATCCAATTTTCTTTGTTGATGTAATCTTAGGTAATCTGTATTGCTTATCCTTTTTTTCTCTTCTCCAGAGGCAAGCAGCAGATGGTGGATTTCAAGGTAGGCCTAACAAAGCTGCTGACACATGTTATGCATTTTGGTAAGTTTAAGACGCCTTTGGAAGTTACATGGCTAAATAGCATTTTTTGTGCATTGACAAGGGTAATGTGCTTGAATAGGATTGTAGGAGTTCTGAAGATCTTAGGTGGCCACAAATTCGTTGACGAGAAAGCTTTACGTAGGTTTTTGCTAACTTGTCAGTCCCAGGTACTGCTGCTTCTCTTTTCTGCTTTTGTAGGTCAAAATTCAGCGCATAAATATTTAGTTAAGGTAGGAAAGGCGATTTTAAGGTTTCTCACCAGTGGGCTTCGATATAATGTTTAATTTGTATGCCCTGTGCAGTTCCTACTGGCATTTGGGAACTCCATTTTATGGGCTCACCCAAAATACACCCTAAAAAAGCCCTGCTTTTGGTGATCAAAACCTTCCATTCACTAATTGAATTGCTTCTTTACTCCATTTGGTTGCCAAAAAAACCAAGAAAAAAGGGGAGAAATTTGGGAATCTTACAAAACTGTTGGATAATTCATTTTCAATAGAAGGGAAAAGTGCAATGCTTAAAATTTTGAAACCTTCATCCCTTCGTGTAATTGTGCCTTGTCCACCGTTATATGCTTTTGATATATGATAATCCTTGTACGGGTTACAGTTGATGTACATCTTAGACACTCTTAGCTAATAAATAATTGCCAAGCTTCTAATTTTGTTCCTCTTATCTGTTCCTGCACCAGTATGGAGGGTTTAGTAAATTTCCGGGGCAGATGCCAGATCTTTACCACTCCTACTACGGGTTTTCTGCATTTAGCCTGTTGGAAGAACCTGGCATCAACCCAATCTGTGTCGAGCTGGGAATAACAGATGTTGCTGCCATTGGAATCTAACTCGAGTTCTATTCTTTATCCCCACTGTCTTTGAACTGGCATCTGATCTGGTCCCACTGCCATTGCGAATTGGAAAGGCGGTGTGTGTTTCTGTCAGAGTAAGTATGGGATGAAATGGATGTTGTACTCACTTTTATCCAGATAATTATCTGTTTATGGCACAGGAATCTTGCCTAGCACCCCTTAATTCATTATTTAATAGATTGTTGCAAAAGGTTTCTTTCTATAAATGTCTCTTGTAATTCCTCTATTTAATTATTTTCTTTTTCTTTTTGGGGAAATGTGTGTTGAAACAGAACCCACATCACTTGGAAATTTTTATGGACATCTGTTTGAATTGGGAAACCCATCATGAGAGAGAGAGAGATCTGTAAGCGGCTTACAGGCTCTCATCACGTAAATGGCTTCATTTCTTTTATGGATAATTAGAAGTTAATCCATCACACCATCAGTGCATTTACAAGCTTTATCACATAACCAGCTTCGTTTTTCAATGGATAATTACGGAAATGCAGGAAAGTTTCTGCACCATGGAACCTTACGCAAGTATTTGGTAGTGCATGCTCCACTTCAACCGTAATTTCTAAGAAAATTACATACTATAATTATTTCATGCTTAAAGCAACTTCAACAGCGATCTTTAATCTAACGCAACAGCTATCAATCAAGCAAGGGTGCTTCTTTTTGACGCTACGCACTTGGGCTACCGACATAATATTCCAAAATTTTCTTAACCAGCACATAAAGCTGGTCTTGACCATTGGTCATGCTAAATTCACATTAAAGTAAACTTGAAAATCATGGTCCGAACCACCCCAAATAGACCGGACCCATCCCAGATCCTGGTTCAGATGACTTTGTAATCGTGAACCAAAAATTGGTCAGGGCTCAAGTCCCCTGGCTCGGAGTTGGGAGTTGGATTTGCTAAAATCTTGAGCAATGGCCATCTATGCATTTAATATGTAAAGAGCACAGTAAAGGTAATGGCTACAATGATTCTTACAGGTGGGCACCTTTCGGTCTATTCAGTATTCATACCAAGACATTGTCACGGGCAATTGCTTTCTTTGTTGTTTAGGAAAAATTCCAAAAGGCACCTCACAAGCCACAACTTCAATCCTTTATTCACTTTTGTCCCTTTGTTGAATAGTACCTCCTTTTAAGCCAAATACAGATAAACTCTCCTCTTTCCTTTCCCTGCCCCAATTCATACCATCTTTCAAATCAAAGATTTGATCATCTTCATTGTAAGTCAAAAGATCGGTCGTGATTCATCGATGGAAGGATCAAGGGCCCATGGTGCATGTTGCACCAGTTTTTGTTTTTATTTTTTGGTGGGTTGGGGGGAGGGGGGGAGATTTTTTTTTTTTTTTTGGATGATAAGGATAAATCCCCTAATCTGTCCTCCGTCCACGGTCCACGAGACAGTTGCAGTTAGCTCGTGGATGCACCGAAGTTAAACAGAGTGAAACCCCGAATATATGTACTCACCTACAACACATATACTGACCCAAAACACATACACCAGGATTAGTGGCGGTAGGAATCGAACCCATACTCTTTCACTTTTTCGGACTCATTCCAACAAAAGAATACAAGATAGTGACTTGGCAACAATACTAGTTTATCACTTTATCAGTGTACCAGAGGGGCATGGAGAGAGAATTATTAAAAAAGCTTGGTCTAAAAAGAATTAGAGTGCTCTTTTGGCAAGAACATCAGTACTATTATCACTACCATCACCCACATGAATGATTACAGGTATCAGACAATTCGGTGAGTGAGGAGACATGGAGATTGAATAAAACAAAAGAACCCCCACAAGTCCCCCCCACTTGCATCAGACCTTCCAACATCAAGTTACAGAGAATGATCAAGTTACAATTACACAATGGGTTTGTAGATTAACCATTAGCTACATCCCCAAATGCCCCATAAGAAATTGGGAAAAAAAAAAAAAAAAACTTAAAAATCTATTAAAAAATCTAGTAAATTCACACCAAAAAAAAAAAAAACCATTTCAATTCAGTTCATGGAACTCAGTGTAAGATGTGCTTCTTGTTAGCTGGTGGTCTGAAGGTTGAAGGGGAAGAAGCCAGAGGAAGTACCTGTGAGGAGCTTGAATGGTGTTGTGGGAAATGGTTATGGTGATTAAGCTCTCTTTCTTTGTTCTTAGGAACAATGATAGTAATAAAAGACCCATCTTCATCATCTTGAACAGACCCATCAATCTTATGAACCTCTTTCTCAGCAGCTTCTTCCATCAATTTTCTTCTATAAAGTTTATCTTCTGCATCCTGCAAGAACTTGAACTTTGGAGGAGGAGATGACTTTATCTTGTTAAACTCTGCATCTGTTGATGATTCAAAGAGAGGATTGAATCCATGGTGGTGATTATAGGAGGATTCCATAGGAGTAAGAGGAGGAGTGAAAAATGGTGGAGAAGAAAGAGGAGTTAAAAATGGTGTCTCCACTGTAAGAAGTAAATCACTCAAACTCTTACTTCTTGACCCTTTTCTACTCTTATTATCTCCTCTGGATTTTCCATCTTCAGACTCTAAATCTTCTCTTGTTTCTTCTTTAATGGTGAAGAGAAATCTTGGTGGGCCTGAAAGGTCATGTAGCCTCATGAGTTCTGTCTCCACACCATCTTCTCCAAAGGGTTTCAGCAACAAATCTTTACCATTTCCATTCAGATGAAGCTCATCAGCTTCTGGTTCATGCACATGTGCCTCTGTAATTCTCACAGAGGCACATAGTTCTTGAGGATTCAAAGCTGTGGAACTCAAAGAAGACGGCCTCTTCCAACAAAACATGTACAATAACTCCCTTGCTGGACTACTGTAATCATCTTCAATTTCTCTGTTGGTGAATCTCTTCTTCCACCATAACAAGTAGTATAGCTCAGCAAAAAGAGCCAAGAGAAGGCAGCCAAATACAAGGCTCAAACCAAGTCCTAGACTACTCAAAGATTTCATCTTCTTTTTTTCTTTTCCCCTTCAAATTACATCTGCAGAAAACAAACTGATCTTCCCTTAGAAGCTAAAACTGCTTGAAATATTCAGCCCAAAACCATATAAATTTGCTATAAACCACTTCAAAAAACCCCTTCCCTGCAAGCAAAAAAGCCCAACAAAGTGAAGGAAAATCCTTACTGGGAACTTTTGAATAGTCTCAATCTTCTCTAAACACAACACAAACTCTCTCAGCTTTCACTTTACAGAAAAGGGTCAGATATATACCAACTTTATGTGCTTCCTAATGGGCAAAATCACAGAACCCAATACACCCCACCTACTAGAACAAACAAACAAAAGGGTCTTATTCTCTCTTTTGATTTTCTCTCAAAATCACACACTAAAATCATGAAGAAGCATGATTAATTATAAAGCTAAGATATGTAGCTTTTTCACTAGAACCCCACAAAAACTAAGCCATCCAAATGTGGATATATACTCTCCATCTTTTAGGTACTGTGAAATATCAAGAACCACAGGTTTTCTTCTGAAGAAATTATGCTTCTGTAACATTAGAAAAGAAACCCATTGTGTGTGTGTATTTTATTTGTTGAAACGCACAGAAAAACAGAGAAAACAACTAGGGAAGTGCGGCTAAAGGGGTTGGCAAATCCATCAGTCACTAGTTCATTGGTTGGGAGGTCGCATCATTCGAGGGATGCTCACATGGGATCATATAGAAAATGATGGGGATGTGTCAATTCAATATAGTAATGTTTTGTGTAAATGTACAAAAATACCCTAAGGAAAAACTTCTATCAAGATTTTATTGGCCACCACTTAGCATCCGTATTGACTATTTTGTATTAATCAATAGTCAATAATAGTTTGATGAGCAAAAGAAAATAGTCAATATTAATTTGCAACACAAGTTACAAGAAGAAGATATCGTTATGGACGGTGGTAAATTTGGAAAATATATACATATTTGTGGCATACTAGCATACTAATTTACTAGTTATAAGATTATTGTATAATATAAAATTAATTTCTGTACTTGTATTTACCTGAATACTTAGATCAATTTGGATTTACATAAGAGCATCTCTGATGGTATATGTAAAATTATTTTTTGGATATGATCAACATGCCATTTTAGTGCTTCAATGGTGATGCAAATCCATATCCAAATAATGGATCAACAATTATAAAGCTAAATTGAAGTCCAAATTTGGAAATCAACTTGCATAGATGCAAATGTGCCATGCCATCATTTTTTTTTTTTTTTCAATTTTCCTCTCTAAATCCAAATTTGGATAGTGTATCATTGGAGCACCTTGATTCAAATAGCTATCTATTTTTACTGTAATTATGCAAAAAATGAATTTAGTTTCACATCAAATGACTACCTAAAGTAAAGTCGAGCTATCTAAAGCAAGAGGTATATTGAAAATTAGAAAATGACTACTTAGGATAGGATTACCTGAGGCAAAAAAAAACTCAAGAGAGTTTTATGTCACAAAAGTCGTCGGCGGCAAAACTACGATGATCTATTATGGTTGAAAAAGTTTGATGAGGGAGGATTTTTTACAAGGTCACGTAGATGAAATTTTGGTATTGGAGTAGTGGTGATATGAGGGATTGAAGGGGAATTCTCAAGGCCCAGATTATTTAAGGATATATGATTATCAATCTTAATCTTATTGTTTGCGATATTGTACACAACATGTCCACATGATTTAGCCATAATTTGTCCCACTCAACTCACATCTTGATTTTTCTTGACAGATATTTTCTTCTTCATTTTCAAGGCAAAAGTGAACTTTACCCGCATAAAAATAATGTGCAAAAGGCAATTCCCAACATCTTTGCACTTTGTTCTGCATTTTTTAAATTCCACTCTAACAAGATGGGCCACCAGATCGAATAGGCTTTCCTATTTTAGCCCATTCACAGAAAGGGTTAATGGCTTGGTCTTTTTATTATTATTTTATTTTATTTTTTTCATATACCGTCAGGGTTAGTAGTTAATGGGGAGGGGAACAACAAATGAACCAAGAACTTCATCCATAAGGAATGGAAATCAAGACCCCATCCCATAAATGGAGAAAGATGAATTACTAAGTCAAAGCTCACAATATTCAATAATTTGGCCATATTAGCAATATATATTATGCAACCTGTATGAAATCTGAGCTACTACCGGATGAATATATCATAAATGTCTCTAGAGTTTTCTTTCTCACTATATATATATATATATATATATAAGGACTTCCTTATGTGGGGACTTCATTTTTTAGTCAATATAATATGAGAATTTTGAAAAACCGACCGTTTGATTAGATACTCTTTCAATGTATGTCATGCATGCCAAAAATCACAGTATTTTTTTACATGCATGTCATACATAGGAATAATAATCGATCCAACGGTCAATTTTTCAAAATTCCCATATGACATCGACTTAAAAAAAAAAAATACTTCCCAATGTATAGTCCAAGAAACTTTTTCATAAGTTAGTTAATACTCGAAAAAATCAGTTACATAATAGCCAAAGTTATTTTACTTCAAGACAACTGTGATGTGAGCTCCCTCTATTCATTATTGACCGTTAAAGGACTGGAAGATAAATGATGATAGGTGGATTGGAAGGGTTCTGGAAGTGGGTCACAAAACGGCCCACAAGCATAAGCATGAGCATGATTCATCAGTCATGGCTGAGCTGTTGGGGTGACGAATTCCTCTTGGATTTATTACAAAATTTTCATTACTCAAAAGAAACCCAGAAATATATTATTTTGATGGTCATTATGGAAGACATGTAGTCAAAGTCATGAATTAAGTTTGTGCAGCACTATGGTACTGTCCATTTCATCACGTGAAGTACAACACACGGTCATGATTGATTGAGTTGGGCCCAAGGTGAGCCCATGGGGCTTTCTAGATAGCTAAAAGTTATCAATATGGTCCATTTGTTAGTATTAAAGAAAGTTTAAGATGGGTAAATTTTTCTTGTTCAAAGAAAGGAAATTTAAAAAAAAAAAAAAAAAAATCATCTAAGTGTGGATATAATTTATGCTACAGATGCCAAGGTTTGCGAAGAGTGCCTACACAAACAGACACCATAACTATCTCCCTATCAAGGTGTGGTACCCACAATCCACACGCATGAGATCTATATGAATTATGATCTCCATTTTCTAAAAGAAGAAATAATTTATCTGTGTAGTATTTGTCTTACGAAATTCCACTAAAATTTACCGAACAAATACACATAAAAAAAATGCACAAACACTCGGATTGAAAGAGACATGCCCCAAAATATTTTACGATGAGGTCCAAGGCCTGCTTCCTTTTAAAAAATTAAACATAGCACAAAATTGGTCATTGGTCATTGGTCCCAAGCTGCCGACCTAATAACTAAAATATTGGGCTGACTGGGTCATGTTGATGTTGCTTCTCGATCACGGTTGATTAGCATCCGGCGGCCGCAGGATGTCCAATTCTAGCCCGCGGCCCAAAAACTGTCGAGGCGGTGTCATATCGGTGCGACAGAGTGGGCAGCTCGAGTGAGAGTGGAGCCACATATCGATACAAGGTACATGAAATGCGTGTAAACATTCGGGCAAAACCCGAACCGGCTCGCCATCTGTGAACTCGGACAAGCACACCGCGCATGTAACATCTTCAGTTTTCGAAATCAAGCCAATGTCTTTATTGTATTTGTATGAAGGAAGAAGATCAGTAACGGAATTCTCTAAGCTGCTAGGTATGTCCACAAGAGTGGACATCGTGGATTGTTGCGGTTGTTGCCGGATTATATACTCCCTTTGGTTGCACCACCGGACGACAATGAGGTGGTAGGCCATTAGCACGGCCGCGGCTGATACTATGCCGATGATGGCTACAGAAAATGGAGAGAGCCCAAGTATGTGGGTGCCTTTATCAGCCATCAAGAGGGAAAATGGCTAACAATGTTATGGGGGTTTTAAGGCCATGTATATATATATATATATATAATAAGGTCTCTAATTAATGTGCAATACGGCAATGGTATCTAAGACCATCTGTTTGTCCGTATCTCTGACTTTTGGAAGATATTCTCTCGCTCATAGTTTTGATCCATCCATGGGGTTACATGAGACGCCTGGGCCCTTTTTTATGGGTTGGGACAGTCAATCTATGCCACTTTGACCATACTCAACCAAAGTCTGCCTGGCCTAGAACCATCCCTAAGCCTAAACCAAGTTCATGGTTCGTGGAGTTTGCCTAAAAGACTAAAAAGACAGGAAGGAGGACATGATCATCAATTCATCATTGTACTAAATTAAGGGTAACTATAGGGGAGGCAAGTTTGGGCTTGTCTTGTTCTAAGCTCTATGGTTAAGGTTTAAGCTACACCTCTTATCCAACCGATGTGAAACGTGACACTCTTTTCAACTTGAATAGGCAACACCCTCATCGCAACCAGTTGTACTTCTAGAGAGGGCCGGCTTAGAGCCTATCTTAACTTTGATATTCCTAGTAATTTTTATACAGGTTGATAGAAATGTAATTCATTAAGTCCATTTTGATATTAGAGTCACAAATTCGTATCATTTTAAAAGAATTAATTATGTTAATAAGAAGCTATACTATATATCTAAAAATTTTATATCCAATTAGGTACGTTTTCCCAATGAATGTGGAACGTAACATCTCACGGCTAGGCTATCATTTCACATGCCCAAATTAAACGTAACATCACAATTGTTTTGGATTTTTTGTTAATTTTGGAACCACGAACGGAGTGGACGGTCGAATTTTATACAACCATCAAAGAAAAAGAAAAAAAAAAGGATCAGATTGTCGGAGATTATACAATAATACCGGGCAACATCCTGGACTCGAGATGTATCTCCGGTGGTCGACCGGAACCATTATCCGGCAAGTTCTGAAATATCTGGGGCGAAGGCGTGGCGTCGGTACGGCACATGGGGCAACTTGAATGAGAATAGAGCCACATATCAATACAAGGCACGTGAAATGAGTGCATGCATTCCGGCAAAGTACGTAAGTCCTCGCCCTCTTCAAACTCCGACAAGCAAACTGCACAAGTCCCATCTTCTCCTCCTCCGACCGATCCCACACCCTTTTGATATTTATGCGCCGGAATTATCAGCTGCACCATTGAATTCTCGGTGCTGCTCGGCGTTCCCACTTGTTCGGACGTGAAAGCTTGTGGCCGTCGTGGACTGCTAGTTCTGCGCCGCTGGTTACACCAGCCGACGGCGAGGAGGTGGTAAACTGCCACCACAAAAACTGCTAATGCAACGCTAAGTATAATTATGTATAATCGGAGGCCGAGTTTAAAGTCACTTTCTTCCGTCATCATGAGAGAGAGAGAGAGGGCTAGGAATATTATAGTCGGCAAGAAGAGGGCTGTAAAATTATATGGCAGCGGCGGTCATTGCAAGAGTAGCTTTGTCTATGTGAAATTTATTTGAAGCAAGGAACTATATACTCCGTATATGTGATGCTAGAAGCCTAGAACTTAAAACTTTGGATGGGCTGCTTCCAGACCCATTTAGTTAAAAACCCATCTCAGTAAGTCATCTCATGTATGGGTTTAAGAGTTCAGCCCAAATTTCAATTAAAAGAAATAAAAGTTGGGAGCGGATAATGAAACCCCCTGAACTATTTGCCCCATCCCCTGTGTTAAGTAAACCCTAATAATTTATAAGTACCCCCATGCATTCCCTAAAATAACCCTACCCCAAATATTTGTTCATTAGGTCTATATCCCCACCCCATTTTGCAATCTACCCTAATCGATCACTCATTCCCTTCCTCATCTCACTTGCAGCCGCACAGCAATCCCTCTATCGTCTCTACCTCGTCTCCCTCCAGCCCTCTCGTCTCCCTCTCCCTCTCTCTCACGCAACAGCCCTCTCTCTATCTTGATTTTTTTTAACATTACAGCTTAATGATGGTTTTCTCTCTTGAAACTTAATGATGGAGCTTAATGAAGCAACTAACAGTGATGATGTAAGTTTTTAGAAGCTTTAATGGTGTTTTTTTTTTTTTTTGCAAAATCACGTGGTGTTGCGTTACACAGAACCCAACATTCTAGGAATGTTGCGTCAAAGACGACCTAACATTCTCGGAA
>JAESVK010000377.1:2637255-2657788 GCA_017140935.1 Hamamelis virginiana | reverse complement strand
TACCTGCGATGTGAACATGAAACTCACAAGTCACAAGAGGGTGCCTCCCATTTCAAATTCTTTTCAGTTTCTCAGAAGAAACTCAGCGGGTTCAAATTTCAAAATTGAGCTTGATTTGGCAGCAGAAAGTGGGTTATTAAGAATCCAAATCCATGCCCAAGTTCTCATAATAGTTAGTAAATTAATATAATGCACTTTCATAGTTTCATGCATTCCAACCAGAGACTTACCTCCTAAAAATGTAAAAACAAGCCAGTAGGACAAGTTAGAATACATGCATTTGGATAAGGTATTTTAATTAGGAGGAATAATTTGGGTAAAAAATAATTTAAAATTTAAGAGAGAGAGAGAGAGAGAGTTTGTTCCTATGCTGCACTCATGGACATGCATCATGCATATATGTGCAGAATATTCAACTATCCCATTACAAAAATGCATCTGCACCACTCTAACTGATCACTGAACTTGTCCCTTATCATTCATGGCTGGCTGGTGGCTGCCGATTTCCAATGGGGCTGGGTCCCGACGGAACCTTTTTGACACTTTCTCTGAACTTCTCTCCAGCTTTGTTCTTTACAAAGATTACAACAACAAAATATAAGCCATTTCCTTCTATCATAAGAAAATTAATGAACGACTAACAAGCAAAATTAAGCAATCAGTCAGAACAGTTCAAGCGGTCTCACACCAGTTCTCATGAAACGGAAGTTCTTAAATCAAATTTTGGCACTAGACTGTTGGATGGACAGGATTTGCAGATAATCCCGCCCATCCATATCAATTAGACTGGGAGTAGGCCTAGAATATCTTATTTTGCCAAAAAAAAAACAAAAACAAATCGCACTCACCCAAGTGGCTAACTTGTATCTGGTGGCTAATCTCATCCTTGGTGTTATACGTCGGAGCTTGAAATCAACTGTATATATATACATATGGCAAGCATCAGAAAATTAAATGTAAGAATTTTTACTTGTTTTTCGATTTAGCAAAAGGCTAAAAAGAAGATCAGCTTGCCTGATTCTGCAGCTTGAACGACGGTGGAAGTGGAGTAACAGCATTGAAATGTCACAAAAAGGAATGCCAATGCCAAAAGAAGACGTGCTAGAGCTAGAATCTGTCTTCTCTTCATCTTCAGCATGAGCTTAATTGTCCATGGTAGCTAGGAGCTAGTTGGGGCATTTTATAGCTGATTCATTCAAGTGTTGAAAGTTAATGATAAGTTGGTTTGAAAAGTGAGGAATGTTATGCTCATGATGTTTGAGAATTTTATGTCATACAGATTCCAAATGTTACTCGATCTGTATATTGTAAGGCTAGAAATGTGGATAATTTTGTCATTATGAGTTGACTTATCTATGTTAAATGTAAACCATGCCATAAGTTTTCCTTTATCCAAAAATAAAATAAAAGCTTGCCCAAAAGGCAGCAACTCTTGCATGCAAATTCCTCTCCTGTGCCAACTCTTTGCATTTCACAAGTCGATAGTATATGATGATGTCAAAAAGAGGTAAAAGGAGAAATAAGATCAAGTCGGAATATAAGGATTGAATAGATTCCAACCTCTTATGCCGGTGTGGTGTTTTTCCTACAAAGTTCCGACGAACAAGTTAGTTCTGAGAGCAGATATAGAAAAAATGTGTACTAAATTGAGTAGTTGTTACTTACTTTGCACGAATGAGGTCCTTCATATTTATAGGGTGATCATGGAGATGATTACTTGATGTCCAAGTTCTAGCTTTTTGGGAAGATATTTAGATCATTAAAGTCTCACAACAGATATTCCTTAAATATCCAAAATAGATGTCGGATCTATTAAATGCACAACATATCTACACAGCTGGCACTGAACGGTCATAAGATAGGCGGTTTAGAACAGATCGGGCTCCTCTCATAATTAGATCCAATCGAGTAATGATGTGTATAACAGATCGAGTAACCTTTTATCCACGTGTCGATCATCAGAAGTGGTGACGGTTTTTTATCCTCTTTAGTATATATATTGGTCTAGTAACATGTATTCTCATATTTAAATTAGAAGTATTGGTTATTGCTCATAGAATTGCATTACTAACTACTTTATAATATTAAGGGAGATTTGAGCCGAGGTGAAGGAAGATTTTCATTGATTGGCCAAAAAGAAAATTTTGAACAGCTGTATGCTTATATTGGCATGAAATGTTGGGAACTTTCATTAATCATGCATATACATCCAATCCAGTTTAATTTTTTGACAGTGTAGAACTGATACAATTTCCTAATTGATTCTTAACACTTCTGTTTAAACATTTTGAATTGGCCACGCTATAAAGTTAAGAAATACTTTGAAGATATTGAGGCTAGCCTAGTGACGAGGGTGTAAGAGGGGAAGGGTTAGGATTAGGTTAGGCAAAAGGGTCAAATCCCCTTCAATGTAGCAAAAAAAAAAAAAAAAAACTTTGATCTATTTATTTGATGCTCCATGATGTGTTTAAACTTCAAAGCATGGTAACTTTACATGGGTCTTGCAAGAATATTACAACTGTCCCATGCATTATGCTCTAATTTTCATTTACTCTAAAAATCTACAATTAACCAACAAATTAGCAACCAACTAGCAATCGACACGTTGCGTCAACCAAAGTCAAAATTGCTTTTGCAGCTCTTTTCAAGTAGTACTAATATGAGCAATATTCTTGTGATGTTGTTTTTTAGTTCATTAGTCAATGAACCAAAAAGTTGCAAAGAGTGGGACAACTTATAATGGGGAAGACCCTTAGCATGGTAATGATGCTGCATGTCTCATTGAACCCCCAATGAGACAACTTACAATTATAAAGTTAATCATACCCTTAATATTGCCGATTTTTGTGGCTTGATTTTTGTAGGTTTTGTTATGTAATTGATTACGATTCTCATTTAGGGATTTTGATTGAAGAGTTGGTTGGCTACTTTGGATCCCTCTTATGCTTGTGGTTGAAGTTCTCTCTAGTTATCTTTTCATCTTCCTTCTACGTTAAGGCAACTTGAAAATCATTTCGAGTATTCGCGGTTGTTTTAAACTTTTAATCATCAAATACGTTAATTATACGTTGCTGGTGTAGTAATCACCTACCCATCTATGCTCCGTTTGATTCTCAAAAAGTGGACGGGAAAAACAAAGAAAATTGCATCATTCAATTTGCTTTTAAGATGGTTTCTTTTGCCAACCTTTTTCTTTTTTTTAAGATTTAAGAAAAAACTTTTCCTATTTTTTGTTCTTTCAAAGATCCAAATAGAATCTTACTAAGAATTGTTTGAAAAATATAAAAATTCAATTGGTTGAAGATGAGATCTAACTATAGAAAAGAAGGCAGGTGCTTTTAATGAGATCTAACTATCAATTATTGATATTGCAACATCTTCAAAGAAGAAGCTGCTGATGGGCATTTGGTCTAGTGGTATGATTCTCGCTTAGGGTGCGAGAGGTCCCGAGTTCAATTCTCGGAATGCCCCACAGTTAAAAATGTTTTGGCTTTTGTTCTCTTGGGCAGAACTCAGCCCACTTCTGCAGCCTTTATTCCATTTGGGCCAGACCGGGCCGGCTCTCTAAATGTCACCTGTCATGTGACAGGTGAGGCCTGATGAATTTATAGTTAAAATTAATAAATAATAAGAAAAAGCATTAGGATAGTTAGATATTGGCGCAGCATTTAAAATAAATTTTGGTTGTTTGAAAATTTTAATTAAATTTAATTATTTTTATATTGTAGATGTTTTTATAATAAATAAATAAAAATTAAAACGAAAGTCATTTTATTTTAAAGTTATAAAAACCCATGGATTCCTTGTTTTCATTTACTGCATTATCTTAATTTCAATATAGTCCTCGCATTATATATGTTTCCTAAAATAGTAAAATCTAATGCTGAAAATGAGTTGTGACGGGAAAACGTAAGGCAATATGTCTTTCTTTGGAGGAGGCGATGTGATGTCAAGCGGTTGAATTCAAGCTTAAATTTAAACTTAACTACGACTTAAAAATTATGTAGGTGTCATGAATTGTTGCCGTTTCTTGTCATTCCTTCGGCTTCCTTATTTTACCTATTGGTTACAAAAATATTTTCTTTTCTTTTCTTTTCTTTTCCACCGAAGAAAGTGAATAGTATTTTTTGAATATCCTATTTTTTGGCAAAATTATACACAATCTCTCTAAATTATGTTTCAATTTCACAAAACTAATTTCAATATGAACAAATAAGGCTATTTTGGACACTAAGGCACCGTTTGAATTTGTTTTTTATAAGTACTTATTTGTTTTTTTTAAAAAAAAAATTAAGAAATTACATATTACAAATTTAACAAAAACCAAATAAGTACTTATAAAAAATAAATCCAAACGATGCCTAAATTAATTTAATAACATCACATGGTACTATTTCACAATCCAATTGTTTAAAATTTTATTATTATTGGTCTTTGTTTCTTCTAAAGGGAGCATCAATAATTAAATGTGAAAGTTGACACACAAGTACAGAGACAGCCTCAGTCCAAGTACATGAAAATAAAGAACTTTAGATTATTCCATTGCCTTTTCTTTCATTCTTTGTTCAAAATTCAAATGCCTTGGTCTAAGCCATTGACATTGCACCTCCAAATGCAACTAATTTATGAAAAAATGGTACTTGATGCTGAATAAATTCACAGAACTTAATGGGGATTGGTTCAACCGGATGACATACTGTGTTCTGCTTTATTAGGGTGGTTCACACATCCAATATGGGCCAACAACCATCATATAAGGAGCATAATAGAGTAAAATCATAAACGGTTGGTGTTGAATTATGGCAATTGCTACTTCAACTTAGTTATTATTAGCATTGGCCTTGAAGTTTTTCTTTTTTTCTTTTTTGGGGGATCGGGCCTTGTAGTTTAAGTGATATCTCTTTCACTCGTGAGACCATGCTCCATTTGATGAAAAAAAATTGAGATAGTGGGACCTACTTATGAGTAGGGTGTAGGGTTTCGAAAATTACAAACTATTGACATTGAATTATCACAGTTGCATGTTCTTTAGTTTTAGTTTGTACTGACACCATTTTATGATTTAGATGATACTTATTATTATTTGTATAATACTAAAATCCACTCTGTCCCACATCGTCTAAATGAAAGGCTTGCTATAACTTCGTATACCTGTATTGGGCCCTCCACCTACTAGCTTAGGCTTTTAGGTGGGAATGAAAACTTAACATGGTATCAGAGCATTGGTTATCCACGCGACAAAGCCCAAACGAGACTGCACGTGAGGGAGAGTGTAGATGGATGAAATCCACTCTATCCCACATCGCCTAAATGAAAGGCTTGTTATAGCTTCATATACCTGTATCGGGCCCTCCACCAACAAGCTTAGGCTTTTAGGTGGGAATGAAAACTTAACATGATATCAGAGCATGGGTTATCCACGTGACAAGGCTCAAAAGAGCCTGCACGTGAAGGGGAGTGAAGAAGAATGAAATTCACTATGTCTCACATCGCCTAAATGAAAGACTTGTTATAGCTTCATATACCTGTATTGGGCACCTGGAAACTTAACATTCTTTAATGAAAGAATAAGATAACATGCAATGATAACATTGAAGCCAGAAGACCACGCTTTAGGAAATGAAGATTCCCAATTCGAGTATATACTTTTTCACCTGTTGGATGAACGGACATGCAGGTGGTCTATATATCATGAGGAGATTAAAAGCCAGATCTTAGTGGAAGTAGACTTATGAGTTATGATACGTCTTGTTTGGCAAAAACCAAAAGAAGAAGAAGGCAGCACTCAAAGGTTGAGGTTCGAAAAATGTCGGCTAAAAAAATGGATTGCGGGTTAGGGACTACTAAGAAGTTCTATATAAAATGAGCATATATGCAAGCAATCGAATTTCAATGAAAAAAAAAAGCCTATTTTTTCCAATCCAAAATTTAGTTGGACTGAATGGATCTGCACAGAATTTTAGACCATGAATTGGACCAAATCATTGAAAATTACCAAAATATTGGGTTGGCTCTGAAATTTAGGGTTTGGAAGCACCCATCTTCAACAATAGTTCACTAATTTTTTCTCCCAACCACAATTTTATGAGATCATGCATGACTATGCTCGAAAATTTGTGATCAACTTATAGATAATTTAACATTATAAGTAATTTAATTATGAAGCATATTATTTTATGAGTTTATATATATGTGTGTGTGTGGGGAACGTAAAAAAGGTCGTTGAACATAAATCTAAATCTCAAGAAAAGCGGATGATATTTTTTAAAATTATGGGAAAGTCATTGTAATTTCGTCAAGCCTCATAGGAGGACGACGCAAATATAATTTACCCTAAATATCTTTGGTAATCAAAGTTTTTGAAGGATTTACACTTTTATGGATAATATAGATATGAACCATTACTATTTACTCCATATACTTTTGTGATTACATGTGAATATTTTGGCCAATTCATTTTTTAAATAGTTATACTTATATATAATATATAACATAAATCAATAAAGCATGGACATATTGTTTGGTTCCATGCTTCGAAAATAGTATTCTTCCTCAAAAAAAAAAAATGGTATCCGTTTCTAGGAGTCATAAAAATAGAATTTGCTTTTAAGTACTTCTAGAGTTTTGTTTTTTTTTTTTTTTTTTTTAAAAAAAAACCAATTTTTTTATTTTTATTTTTATTATTTTTTTTAATAAATAAATGAAACTCGTGAAGATAGTATATATATATATATATATAAAAACTTATGAATTTGTATTTTAAAAAACTATTTTTTGAAAGGAAAATGCTATATCTCCCAAAAATATTATCCCGAAAGTGTATCCCAAATGATATGGCAGTTGATCTAACTTTCTCTTAGCAACAAATTCTTTAACTAATAATAAATGAAGGGTAGGATTGATCTGGGATAATTTTTTGGAATATATAGCATTACTCTTTTTGAAAACAAAACCAAATAAGTTATTGCTTTTGGCATTTGAAGAAGTTTGTCAAGGGAGAATAATGGTAAACTTCATCCCAAATTTGTAAAATAAAAAATTTAAATACAGTCTTAATAAAAAAAAAATGCAAAAAAAAAAGAGAGAGAAAGTATTGGGCAATTTCCTTATTATTTTATTTATTAGTTAAAGTCAATTTCCTTTTTATTAACTCTAGTTCCCATACACCCCTAAAGTATATTTTTAAAAAGATATCCCAAATAAGGTGATCAATGATCTAAACTTTTTATTTACTATCAAAGTGAGGGTTTGATAATAAATGAAAAGTTTAAATTTATTTGAAGCACATTTTTTAGATACTTTTAAGACATTAACCATTTTTTAATTAACTAAAACATTCCTATATCATGATTATAAAAGTACTAAATAGGTACAATCAGGGGCGGAGCCACCATTTTATCAATGCGGGGGCAAAGAAAATTTTTACTAAAAGAAATCTACCCTTACTTCAAACATCTCCTAATATTAATAAATGAGCATTATTTCACTTTCCAATATGTTTTCATTTTGATAAAAATTAATATCAAATATGATATGGGCAGACGAAGACAAATACAATTTGAATTT
This sequence comes from Hamamelis virginiana, assembly GCA_017140935.1. NCBI lineage: Eukaryota > Viridiplantae > Streptophyta > Magnoliopsida > Saxifragales > Hamamelidaceae > Hamamelis > Hamamelis virginiana. The sequence continues at coordinate 2,650,222 of JAESVK010000377.1, read as the reverse complement.
TGATGCATGAATAACGCAAATATATATTTCATATGAATCTTGAATATCATAAAACGACGTTAAAAATAGTTCGAAGCATAAATTCGTAAACTTTTAAAAATATTGAAGTAACAAGTAATTATAATGTTGTTTTGCAAATAGTATAGTGAAAGCAAATTTAAACATTCTTGAAATTTTTTAAAATTTTAAGCTAATCCCCACTATTTTTGAAATTTGAGCGGGGACACTTGCCCCCGTTGCCCCCACCCTAAATCCGCCCATAGGTATGATCCCACACAGCGATAACAAAGTCTTCTAAATCTATAGGGTGGGGCTATTTACAGCCCACCATTTTACTAAAGACAACCCATTTAAAATTTCTATTGGGTCTATTTTACCCATTTCTAACTACAACCCACTAATCTTTAGGCAACCCATTACTAGACAAAACAAAAGTTTTTATATACCATAAATGCCCCAAGTCTAAATACAACACATTACTCTCAATCCTCTTAATAACCAAGCTCTTCAAAACAACAACATTTTCTTCTTTTTCTTCATGTTCTTCTTCTTCCACTGCCATCAAACGCTACCACTGCAGCCATGACAACAAAAGACTGCGCCAACAACAGCGACAAAAAAAAAAAAAAAACCTCAGCTCCTAACACCCCCAACTAAAACATATTACTCCAAAGCTTTCATTTTAAGTTTGTTTGTATATTATTAGTAAACATTATATTTGGATTAAACATGCTTCAAAACATGAAAAGTAGCACTCTATAACCATTGTGATGTGTTGGTGTTAAGAAAAAAACTCATATTTCGATCGGAAAATAGAAAAAAAAAAAAAAAAACTGTGTTCGTGTTCGCATTCGGCTTGGTAAGGCCGATTATTAAGCTTTAGTATTCGGTAGGCCAACACCAAATGTTATGCTTTAATATTCGGTAAGCCAACACCGAATATGAAGCTTTAATATTCGATAAGCTAATGCCGAATATGTAATTGCCGAATATTAAACCTACATATTCGGTACTATCTTACCGAATATTAAAGCTTCATATTCGGTGTTGGCTTACCGAATACTATAGCTTCACATTCGGTGTTACCAGGGTGAATGCGAACACGAACACAATTTTTTTTTTTTTTTTCTATTTTTCGATCGAAATATGGGTTTTTTTCGTAACACCATCTTACCATAATAGTTATAAAGTGCTACTTTTCATATTTTGAAGTATGTTTAATCCAAATATAATGTTTACCAATAATACACAAACAAACCTAAGACAAAAGTATTGGGGGTAATATGTTTTAGGTTTGGTGTTGAAGTAATATGGTGTTGGGGGGTAATATGGGCTGCTTATAGTATTTCTTTTATGTAATGAGTTGTATTTAGTAAATGGTAAAATGGGTATATTTAATTAAAATTTTATTGTGTTGCCTTTAGTAAAAATACAAATGGGTGGGTTGTATTTAGAAAATGGGTTGCCTTTAGTAAAAGGTGGACTGTAAATAGCCCCACCCAAATCTATATCTATACTACTTATAAAAGTCTAAACGATGGAAAAACTTTTAATTCACTGAAATGCCCTTATAATAAATCACAATGACACTTATGTCATCCTATAATTTTAATTACTTAAAAGCTCTTTAACTTCTTTAACTTCTTTAATTCTATATCAAGTTTTCTTATTTGTGTATAATTCTTTTTTCTAAATAAAAATTTATTATACTTTAGCTATGTATTTTTTATATTATATTATCTTTACTTATATATATATATATATATATATATATATATATATATATATATATATATATATATATATAAATAAAAATAGTAGGGCATTTATAATTGATTGAACATTATTTATAAATAGTATGGAGTAATTCTTTTTGAATTGAACTCAATTTCTCAAATCCTATAAAATTTCATTAATCACAACAAAAGTATTATAAATTAAATTGAAATTCTTTTATAAGCACGGTCCCATAAAACTTTATCAATCTTCTTAATTCATTTTTTTTTTTATAAATAATAACACAATTATAGATCGAACTCAATTGCTTGAAAAATTAAATATTATATGATTCATATTTTATTTATTATTTTCAAGAAAAAATAAATATAATTTGACTAATTGTTATACTATAATTTTTATTTATAAATACTGATTTATCATTATATCAAATTTAATTTCTAAAATAATTAAATATTGTAAAATTTACAATTTATTTCTTAGTTTCAAGAAAAAAATTAAAAATTTATAATTATTTTAATAAAATTATGAATATTTTATCTTAATTGTATTGATCACTCTATCACTCAAAGTTGAATTTTGTTATTTTTTTATAAAAAGATTATCACGTGCAATGCACGTGGCGCAATATTAGCTAGTTAAATTTTAACTCCATAGCATGGGTCCATTAAAATTCACTAACTAGAATAAAAATTTTAATCAAATTATTATTTTTTATAAATACTAATTCATTTTGATTTATTTTCAGAACGTCTCTATATATATATATATACTATCTTCTCTCTCTCTCTCCCTCTATTTATTTTCAGAACGTCTCAATATTAGCTAGTTAAATTAAAACTCCATAGCATGGGTCCATCCCAATTCGAAGTTATTTTCAGAACGTCTCTATATATATATGGAAATATGTCGGTGACGGAGGCCATAGATAAGTCCCTGAATCTCCCGCTTTTGGCACCCTAGAATTTTCTCTCTCTACAACTCCTAGCTTCTCTTCTCTCTCTCTCTCCCTCTCTCGATATATATAGATTTTTGCTCTCTCTGCTTTCTCTCTCTTACTTTCATGGCTTCTGCGTCCCAAGCAAGCCTTCTTCTTCAGAAACAGCTGAAAAGTAAGGATCATCGAATCATCTCCCTCTCTCTCCCGTCGATTTCACAGTTTCTAGGGTTTCGTTTAAGATTCGAATCGTATGTTGATTGATCGATGTTTATCTGTGCAGATCTCTGTAAACACCCCGTGGATGGTTTCTCGGCTGGTTTGGTCGACGAGAGCAACGTATTTGAATGGAGTGTGACGATTATTGGTCCTCCTGATACTCTCTAGTGAGTGTTCTTTTGGTTCTTTCACTTATTTGTTCGCAAAGTTTCAATTTTTACACTTCTGTTTTCGATTTAGCGTTGTTGATTTTTATTTTGATTTTTAATTTGATGGTTGTTTTGTTGTATCGGTTCGATTTGATTCGATGAAGGGGCTGAGATTTTGGTGGTTTCATGGTTTTGGTTTTTGAATGGGTTGTCACGATTATATAATATCCTACTACTTTTTAGCTAGTGTTCCATTGGTTATATAATGAAAGATTGAATTTTTTTGCATGTACGATTTTACTTTAATGGCTATGATTATTTGAGTTTCATGTCTGTTTAGGTGATTGGATGAAGGGGTTGAGATTTTATAGTTTCATAGTTTTGCTTTCTGGATATGGGGTCGCCATTGTTGGGTATCCTGATGACTTGTTTTGTGTGCCTTTTCTTCTTTATTTGGTGAAAGATGGAATTCGTGCATGTGTTATTTTGCTTTTAATTTTTTTCCCCGTAGAATTTGACATTATCTTAAAATTTGTGTTTGATTTGATTGGATGAAGGGGTTGACATGGGGAGTCATGCTTTTGTTTTTTGATCTGGCTTTGCTTTGTAAATTGGGTGATTGAATGAATTGGCTTGTTTCAACCAAAAAAAAGAAAGAAAAAGAAATCAAGGATTGGGCATGTTGGTAGTTGTGGGCGATTCTTGATACGATGCAGTTGTTTTTGTGGTTACAGACTTCTAGTGATCAGTGCATTGTTTTTGGTTCAACTCTAGGTTTTAGTTTCCATATTAAAACCAAAGTTCCTTCACTATTTGATTGGTATGGTTTTAAGAGTTCTCTGCTGTAAGTTGGTTAAATTCACTGCAGTCACTAGGGTTTTGCTTAATGACGGGGTTTATTCTCAAATACAATCAGTGTGTTCGTTCTTTGTCTAATTGTGGATCTTAGTTTCAATCAGACACTAACTTTTCCTTATTATATTTGTTAGCACGGTTTTAAGGTTGTTATTTATTTATTATTTTTTATAGTAACTTGGCAATTGGTTGAAAGTTACTCTTATCTGCAAACCCAACCCCCCCCCCCCCCTCCCCCCCTCTTGAGGCTTGAAATTAATTAAAGCATGGATCAAATTCCTCTATATGCTTTAGAGAAATGTATATTACATGGCTTATATATGCCTTGCAAAAGTCATGCTTTTACACGGTTTTGGTTAGTGATAGAGATTTTCTTTTCATTGTGGTACTTGATGTTATTTACGTGGTCTTGTTAATCTTGATATCTTGTCCAAATAGTTGCTTTTATTTTTAATTTTTTTTGGCATAGTCAAAATCATTTCTTTGAGTTAGGCCTTTTGTGGAGTTTTATTGCAGATATGGTTCAAAGATTATTATTATTTTTCACATTGTATGAATCATTTAGAACATGTGTTCATGTATGCTTATATATATATATTGAACACATTTTTTGGATAACGAAACATGACCTGACTATATTCCTTATTTGCAAACAATACTTTGTAGTGATGGGGGTTTCTTTAATGCCATCATGAGCTTTCCACATAATTACCCAAACAGCCCTCCGACAGTAAGGTTTACCTCTGAAATGTGGCATCCAAATGGTCAGTATTTTTTTTTTCACACACACACACACGCACATTTTATACTGGGTAATTGATCGAGGGTTTCTGTCTAAACTATAGTTTATTCCGACGGGAGGGTTTGCATTTCAATTCTTCATCCCCCTGGTGAGGACCCTAATGGCTACGAGCTTCCAAGTGAGCGCTGGACACCAGTCCATACGGTATGATCAAAACACATAGCTTGATTTATTTATTTGTTATTTCATTATAGATATTTTCTGGCCATTATATGGGTGCAGTGTTGAGTAGTGTCTTCCTTATTTGTTTTGGCATACCTAAATAATAAGAAGAAAAAAAAGCTGAATTATTTCTTTATTTGATATGAATGTTAAGTTTTTGGAATTAACTATTTGCAGGGATATATGTGGGTGCATGTGTGTAATCTTATGTCTATTTGGTATAATGTAATAATTATTCCCCCCATCCTGTTTCAAGTATTTAATGCCTAACTTTTGAAAGGCTGCAATTGTTTAGACAAGTGGCTTGTCACTTTCAGTTCTGAACTACACATGGTTCGTGGATGAAAAGGGAATATCTAAAGAATATACATACGGTAAATTTTTGCATTTGTGCATGATATTGATTCTCATTATGACTCAATCTGATGACATTCTGGTTGGCAGTGCAACTCGGACGAGTTAGGTCAGTTTAATGGCCGACTGTAATGACAGATTGAGATCATTGCCGAATCAGTTGTACAATAACTCTCGGGTTCAATCCAAGCCCAGATTGAGGTGCTTGTTTCTTAACTTGAGCACCACTCTTGTTTGAAGGGGACTGATTGTGCTGGGTCGGGTTGGATTTGAAGGTATGGTCTCAAGGGGGCACAGGAAACTGAAACTAATTAATATAAGTAGAAAATTATGATCAATTCATCAAGATAATAGTTAAGCTAATCCTTGTTTAAGTAGGGTGTTGGTATTTTAAAACATCTCATTTCCTTTACCACAAAGAGAGGCTAAAAAAAGGTGGCGATTTGAGAAAAGAAGTTTTAGAGAGAGAAACCAATGCTTCATGGTAAAATGTAAAATTTGTATTGTCCCAGGCAGCTCTTAATGAAAGCATGAGATAGTTCTTTGTTTCAAAAGGGAAAAAAAGTGTAAATGAAGGAAAAGGGTAAATGAGAAGGAGAACGATGATGGTGGTCTGAAATATTTATGGCTATGTTTTATAAATCCCCTCTCCCAATTGCATACCTAACTACCCCAATTTAGTGATTAAGGGCCAAAGATATCCCGTACAGAAACCAGCCCCCCTGTACCATAAATCTATACAATCCTGGGGATTTGTATAGCAACATACTCAGTTCTGCCTCATGCCCTGGGTGAGATTTATACTTTATTACTCAAGACCCGTCAAATGTTTGCCCAAAAGGTTTTTGCTGTTACCTGACTCAAGACGCTACATGCCTTAATGGGGACCTTCTTTTAAATCATTGAAAATGCGGAGAATTAGGTTTTGATGGTTAAATTTGTTTTACCAAAATAACTAAGAGCTAACATTACTCATGCAACAGGCATTTCCTTGAGTTCCTTCTTCTTTGAGTCCATAAATATTATAAAATTAACTAAATACGAATCAAAGAGAAGGGATTAAAAAGAAGGTATCGGCATGAAGTTTGGTGGAAAGGGTTAACAGTATGTGGTTAACTTATGAGAAGGAAAAATTTGTGAGAGAAAGTATGTGTTCTAAATTCCTAGAATTATCTCAGCTATAGATTAAAATTGCCTATAAATTTTTTGTGATGCTGGTTGCCATTTATTTCTGTCGTTTATCAGCTTGTAGTTCACAAATATTGCTTGTTATCTCTCCCTATTCTTCTCAGTTATCCATTTAGTTTCTTTGGACGGTTAATGCAAGACGATTTGCTGAGTAGTAGTTTATGCCCAAAGTAGTGGATGAATTTGCTGATTTAAATCATATGTAGTTGCGCGGTATGTTAAGACAGTTATAGTCTTTTGTTTAATGATTTCTTATGCATGTATAAGGTTATTTTTGTAACCTCAGTGTCTGAGGTATTTTAACAAGGCTCCCTTGATTATGCCTCTTTGTTTTATAATATATTATTATCTCCATCTGTGCCAAATATAAATGACCAGCATAATTTTAATTTGCAGGTTGAGAGCATAGTTTTGAGCATCATATCAATGCTTTCAAGCCCTAATGATGAATCTCCTGCTAATGTTGAAGCTGCAGTAAGTCTCAAAATTTTTAATAGTGCTACTAAAAATTAATGCTTTGTTGGTTATTTTCCTATGAGGAGTTACCTTTGACTAGGGGTGTGCGTGGGTCGGTTGGGGGCGGGTGGAAGGTAAAATCGTCAACCAAGCCACCATTGGCGGGTGGCTAATCCTACCAACTGCCAACCGACAACCGACCCGCACACCTTAATAACTGGCGGGTTGGTTGAAAAAATGGGCGGATTTCAACTAGCAGATTGGGCGGGTCAATCGATAATATATTTTTTTTTTATACACCTAAAATCTCTAAATTCATTTTAACAAGCAAAGCTAACACCTCAAATTTGTATCTAACAATGCAATTTTGTATTCTTTAATGATTAAACTATATAATTCAAACATTGGACTCCTCCATAAACTATTTAAAACATAAAATACAAAAATTATAAAAATGATGTAAGGTGCATAAATTGGAAGTATATGCATATTAATATAAATAAGAAAGAAGAATTAGGGAGCACATTCATATAAAACAGGGTGAATATATTTGACAATGGGATGAAATACTGCTCAAAATTTATAGGAACTCCCTAAGCAAAAGGGATGAAGAATGCTTATCAATTGGAAAAGGTATTAAATAAAGTAGAAAGAGAGACATCACATGCATAGATGCGATTCCACTTGCGTTTGAACATTGAATATGATGAAGAACAAAAACATCACCATTTTATAACGTAATATTTAAATACCTTGGGGGATCTACCCAACATTTTACAGTGCAATTTAATGGCAAAAAAATAGCTATAAATTATAGCATGTATTTTGCTTTTGGCCTTTAGGGTTTTTGCTTTCTAGCATGTAATTTTTTTTTAAAAAAATTGTAACAAATATCTTAAATCATTTTATGTAAATTTATTATTTATATATAAATGTAACTGTGGGTTGGGCGGGTTTTTGCACACCCCTACCTTTGACAGGAGGCTGGCATTTATAGTTAAGGGGTGTGCTCCTAATTTGAGATATTTTTTAGGATCTCATTCCTGTTGAGGAATGATACCCTTGCTAATTATGTTTAGTCCTAACCCATATTGGCCAGGCCAGGCCAGGCAACCAATTGACCTGGCGACCTGGTTAATCAACCAGTTTAGACAATTTATTTGGTGAAACAGTCTCAAAACTTAACCCATTGAAATTCATCCAAGTCCGGAACTCGGTACTTAAAAGCTTTATTTTAAAAAAAAATGAATTGCTTAGCATTTTAATTGCACCATTCAGATTAGTGAGGTGAGACCACAAAATGCAAAAAATGTTATCATTCATTGATTGGTATCTCGGTTGATGCAAACATCTGGATTATCTGATTTTGCTTCGTTCCATTGTCATGATTCACTAACACAACACATATTGACATCTTATCTACTATTTGGTTGCAGAAAGAATGGAGAGATAAGAGGGATGAATTCAAGAAGAAAGTCGGTCGTTGTGTGAGACGGTCACAAGAAATGTTATAATCCAGTGTCGTCGCTGCACCTTCTTTCTCCTGCTGATTGTCTCCAAAACATCATATTTCGTTGTGTGGGAGGGACCGGCCGTCCGAAGTCGAGACTATACATTGCGCCGTGTAGAATTTCCATGGAACTCCTTTGCATATTCAGTAATCATTAGTAGTAGCAGACACTATATAAATATCAATACATATTTTGGTTTATGTCTGACTGTTCTTGAACTTGTGCAGGCCTAGCTGTTTTGTGGATTTTGTGGTTCTTTATTATTCTACTACTCCTCTTTAAGCTGGTTAAATAATGATATGTTTCTTTCATCTGTTTTTTTTTTTCCCTTTGATTTTGTTATTATTTTTAATTTGCTCAAAAGCTAATACAAGCCCAACTTTCTCAACTAAGTTGCTTTTGGAGCAATCTCATGGAATAAAACACTCCCAATTTAATCATGTAGATTGCATTGCTTTCTTCACACCTAGATACGTGACATCATCACCACGGCTAGCTTCATTCCTGATTGGGATTGGGTAGGGCTCACTCTTGCATAAAAAGAACAATAAGATATATCAAGACTCCCAAAATTGTATCTGACCCAACTGGTCCTAAACTTATTTCAGTCCTATTTTCCTTATTGAGGAATAGCCCTAGATTTAGGATTGGCGCAACACATTAGGTCTGTTCTATATCCAACTGTTTAGGTTTTTTGTCAAGCTTAAAATTTCACTTAATCTAAGAAGAGTGAAAATTACTTTGAGACAGTGAAGTGAGATAGTGAAGTGATAGGATGGTTGGTAAAATTTTAAACCCTCCTTAAATCTTTTTAAGAAAGTGACTTCCTTGATTGGCTAGAGTTGCCTCTCAGTCTGCAACCTTTGACGGAGTAATACGTGCTGCCATTAAGCATCTAAGCTGTGTTGTTTCTTTACGTTTGGGGAACTTCAGTTGGGTCCTCGACGAGCCCACGCTCACTCCTCGGGCTGAGTTTCTGAATGTAATGCGATTCATAATGCTATATATACCAAAAAATTATTCCAAAAATCGTCTTAAATCAATTAATGAATTTATTTATAATAAAAAAAAGATTAAATCAACCGCTATGGAATACACTTTTGGAATATATAGCATTTTCCAATACAATATCATGTGTTCGATCTCAAATCCCTTCATTTTTAAGTGGGGATACATGTTACTAGACTAATAGATCATTGGCACAGACTGCTAGGAAGTAAAAGTGCCTTCTTCCAAATAGTTCTTTTTTCTCCACCAATTTTGCTACCAGTATTCCAGTATAAATTTCAAAATGTCAAGTGGTAATGGTATAGTAAATGTAAAGCTTAAGGACCTCTTTGGTTGAAAAGAGTTTGAACTTTGAACCATAGTCATAACTCATAGAATATGATCAATTTTAAGAATTCATTAAAAATGTCTATACTTTTGTGATGGGCATTTTCCTAATTTTCCACATCCTTTCATAAATTATATATGCAAACCATTTTCCATTTGACATCCAAACAAGCTATAAAAGACTAATATAAAAAGTTATTAATTAAGAAAAAAAAATTTATAGTTTCTCTTCCATTAATAATATTAAATGTTATAAATGAGTTTTACAAGAAAGAAAGAGAAATGCTTTAAAAAAAATTATCAAACAAAATTACAATTTGATAATATTATTATATTTTTCATACTCTACAATACGTATATATATATATATATATATATATATATATATATATATATATATATAGAGCCTTCCCATTCTCATATAATAAGAACTTATATTTCGAGCTCCCTGAACTAGAAATCAGCTTGGCACTCTCAACTGTTGAGTGGGTACAATGACAAACCAGCCCATAGAAATTTTACCTAGACGTGCAGAAACTTCGGTATTCTTCAGGTTGCAAATGAACTTAGTTATCAATTATCACTACATGTGGAGGGAACATACCGAAAAACATGGAATTCTCTTTCACATTAAAAATAAAATTCAAAACATGGAATAGAACTTACTAAGAATGTGCGAAGTTAAATAGTGTGCGCGTTAAGAACCCTCCAGAAGAAATCTTCTGAGTCAAACCTGAAAATTATGCGAGCAGTTAAGTCAATAAATATGCATGTACCAGCTTAGGGAAATGCAAAATCTCTCGAACTTTTACTTTGCAAGAATATTTGCATCAGAATGAGAGGATGAAAAAGAAATAGCCATGTTTTGCCCCTGCTGAACAGGCAAAAATTATGTATAGCATTCTGGACTTAGAATTTGATAGTCCCATGTCAAAATTAAGAAACAAAATTTGACATACTCAAATGATTCCAAACATATTTACATAATTTCTACCTCATTTCTACCTCAGCAAACAAATTTGGAACTCAACAAAAATGGCTCGCAAAGTGAAATTTAAGATTGATGCAATTAGATTGATTTTTTGACATGGGAAAAAAATCAAACCCAGCAGATGATCCACGCATACACCACATACAAAGCAAAAGGGAATTATCTAGTCCCACGACAGTTATCCTCTGATCAATTACAAAGCAGATGATCCATGCTAACAGTCGGTTGTTAGCATTTATCAGATGACTGACAGGGTTCCAAGATATAATATCCCATTCGATCACAATATTACCATTTTAATCAAAGCTAAAATTACATTGGAGTGTAAAAATTATCAACAAAAATAGAAGAAGCAAAAGAATCCCTAAAAAAAAAAAACACAAAAAATGCAAAGCTTGCTAACAGTCGGCTGTTAGCATTTATCAGTCGACCGACAGAGAGGGGGTTTTTCCTCATTTCGAAGCTTCTGCTAACAGTCGACTGATTCATGCTAACAGCCGACTGTTATCAAGTCAAAAGAAATTTCAAATTTTCCCACTCTTTCCCCATTTTTCTTGGCACCCAAACACATTGTTAAAATAACTTTGTTAAATCACCGCACGAGTCATGTAAAAACCTCCCAAATTTGATTTTTACAAAAAAAAAATTCAAAAAACTGTGTCACATAGCAATAATAAAAATGGTGAAAACATTGAAAGATTTTGGGTTAAGGTTAGGTTTTTTTGTGTCAAAATGAAAAGAAAAGATGAGTTTTTTGTGTCAAAATGAAAAGAAAAACACAATGTTCAGGTTTTTTTGGGTTACCTTTCTCAGGCGAGTTGGCGGCTGAAAAACCCCCTTCTTCTCTGGCGAGCTGGCTTCTTCTTCGTGTTCGTCGCTGGTGGGTGCAGCGGCGCGGCTGGTTCTCTTCCGATCTATTGAGGGTTCTTCTTATTCTTCTCCGGCGTGGATTCTTCTCCGTCTTCTCCCTCTCTCTCCCTCTCTCTTTCTTCTCTTTCTCTCCCTTTCGGAACCAGATCTGGTGGATGGGTTTTGAGAGTTTTTGATTTTTGAAATATTAAACCCATGTTAGCAACCAGGTTATACCGCGTGTTTGCTTCCATCAAACCAGAGCCATCCGATCTCCCTTATTTATCATCCGAGGGCTCTCATTAAGTGGGCTGACCGGAGCCAAGATCAGGACGGGCTGACTTGATCAGCCCTATATATATATATATATATATATATATATACAGAAATTCTGAGGTAAGGCCGGCCTTAGTTTTAAAAAATACGGTCTGTTAAAAACGACGTCGTTTTGGGCCATTTTCAATGAAAAAAAATTAAAGCTCGAGAGGGAACTGCATTTGGGCATTTCGTAGCTCCTGCTCCCGCTCCCTGCTCCCTGCTCCCTCTCTTCAGCTTCTTCTTCTCTCTCTCTCGCCGGTTACAACTCAGGCCGCCGTCCGTCCCTGGTCGTCGCCGGCGCTTCTTCCTTCTCTCCCTCCACTCCTTAAATAGGACAGTTGCTACAGTTCTCCCTCCACTCCCTCCGCCGCCCCTGGTCGTCGCGCCGGCCCAACAGCTCGTCTCCCTCCACTCCCTCCGCCGCCGCTCCGCCGCTGCCGAGAACCCCAAAAAAAGGTACTTTTTGTTTTATTTTTCCTTCCCTCTGTCTCTCTTCTCCCCCACGGCATTTTAGGGGTTTTTTTTAGGGTTTTTTTTGTTCTGTTTTGAGTTTGGTAATATAGAAAATTGGATATTGTTTTTTTAGGTATAACAGTTGTTTTTTCCTTCACTCTGTTTGTTTTTTTTTTATAACAGTTGATACTTTTTGTTTTTTTTTTTATAACATAAAATCCCCTACTCTGTTTTTTTAGGGTTTTTTTTGGGGTTTTTTGTGGGTTTTTGTAAGTGATTATTTGAAAAACAATCAAATATGATAATTCTGAAATATGATAATTCTGAAATGTGGCATATTGTTGGAAAAAGGGATTTTAGGAGCAAGGTCATTGAAGATGGTATGACTACTCTCTTCTCCCCCACGGCATTTTAGGGTTTTTTTTAGGGTTTTTTTGTTCTGTTTTTTTATTTTTTTATTTTTTTTTTTTATAACAGTTGATAACACTTGATGCTAACAGTTTTTCATTATGGCTTGAATGTGTTTTTCGTTATGAAATAACCATCTAATCATTTTGATCAATGTTAGAATAGGTAATACTCCTGTGAAGATTTATCATTACTGTGCATCTCTATAATCCATGAGGGAAGATTAATGATCTGTGGATTTTC
>JAESVK010000377.1:2553933-2592255 GCA_017140935.1 Hamamelis virginiana | reverse complement strand
TATAGATAGTTTTAGAATTTAATTTGGAATGCGTATAATAAGATGACTTAAGTTAACAGTTTGCTTCTTTCAACATCTTTTGTTTTGCCAAAAGGGCATGGATTTGACATATTTTGTTGATTCTTAGGTGATTGTTGCGGATAACTACTTCACTGGCTCAAAGGACAACCTGAAAAAATGGATTGGTCATCCAAGATTTGAGCTTATTCGTCATGGTATGTTCTCTTTCTAGTTTGTTACACTATTAGTCGTACACAATCAAAACTGTGAAACATGCTTCCCTGTGAGAACTGTTCAGGTTATTAGTTTAACTTGTAAGTCGTAATAGTGCAACTTAATAGCACTTGCAAAAGTTTCAATTTTACTTTCGGTCCTTCTACTAAAAAATAAATCCACCCACTTGCACCACTACAAAAAGTTTGAACTTGAGTTATTGAAATTTGACACAGCTTTTTGCTTTTGGGTTATGTTTTTTACATGATTACATCTTTGTAGCAGTTGCCAGAAGTCGAGGCATCTGCTTCTGCTTATATTTTCTACTGTCTTACCCCCCTCTACTTTTTCTCTTAATGTTTTGAAATGTTTTCTGTAGGGTGTTTATCTATTAATATCTTGTGATTTATTTCATGCAGATGTCACAGAAACACTGTTGGTTGAGGTTGATCAAATATATCATCTTGCTTGTCCTGCTTCTCCAATTTTCTACAAACACAATCCTGTAAAGGTGTATATATCTGTATCTCGTTATTAATATGACATTTCTCAGTGGTTTAGCATAATCTTGTTCCTTGGGGAATTAAATTTACACAATGTCATATTTTATGCACCTATTTTTTCTTAAATGTAAACACTAATAATTAACTTTTTTTCTTATGCAACTGTTATTATCAAATCTGAAAAATTAAAGCAAGCAAACATTACAGCCAAAAACCCATCAAAATTCTACACTTTCACTATGGTAAGATTGACAAATTTGTCTCACTTGTAAGCATATGATACTTGACAGACAATAAAGACAAATGTGATTGGCACGCTGAACATGTTGGGACTTGCCAAGCGAGTTGGAGCAAGGTTAGAGACTACTTGTTCACCTCTTTCTCATGTTGTGTGCGTGTGTGTGCATGCATGTGTTCTTGTTTCACTCAGTGTGCTTATGACCAACAGGATTTTGCTAACATCAACTTCAGAGGTGTATGGAGATCCCCTAGTGCATCCCCAGGAGGAGAGCTATTGGGGCAATGTTAACCCAATCGGTATGTTCACTGTTTTCTGACTGGCATCTGATGGCTAATGCAACAAATGGATGGTGCTTGTATTACTTGAGTTATTAGGAGTATCAAAGTTATTCTTTATTGCAACAAGGTTATTCGACTTGTATGAAAACACAGTATGTGTGGACATCTTTAGGCAGAGGACTATATAGAACACGCCTTATTTTGGTTCCTCTATTACTTTTATGAGTTACCTATGGCCATGAAATAAGAATCCATCATTGCAACTATCATTTTGATAAATAGTTTACATATGATCAATGATCTTATATGAGTTGTGAGTTGGTGCACATTGCTATATTTAATATTGGTTTCTGAACAAACCATGGACACAAATTTATGATATCATTTGCATTACAGGTATTCTTTGTAAAGTTTTAAATATACTTTGAATTTTCTTTTTCGAGCTTGATACCAATAGACATGTATACTCATTAGTAACAAGTTATTACATATATATTACAGGAGTCAGGAGCTGCTATGATGAGGGAAAGCGAGTAGCTGAGACTTTGATGTTTGATTATCATAGGCAGCATGGGATAGGTAAAGTGGGGTTGATCTCTCTCTCTCTCTCTGCTAAAAAAGTTTCTAATAGCTAATTGCATGGCCAATTTGTATTGTCCGTAAAACTATTTTTTTTAATGTAAATTCTCATCTCGTCTCAAAATGGTGATTTTATAACAGAAATACGGATTGCTAGGATCTTCAATACCTATGGACCCCGTATGAATATTGATGATGGGCGCGTTGTCAGCAATTTCATAGCTCAAGCACTGCGGTAACTTCCAAAGATCATAACTAGAGTTTTGTGAACCTTGAAACTGTGGGCCAATTTCTTTAGTTGTTCACCCACCCCACGCACAGAAGTTTCTGCACATCCCTTGTTACACCATCCATCACTATTCCTTGGCTGGTGCTTTATCAATTGACATTTGTTTACTTAAAACTTTTCAATATTGAACTTATTTCAACTTATGCTCGTCCATTCATACAGTGGTGAGCCCCTGACTGTTCAATCTCCTGGAACACAAACTCGGAGTTTCTGTTATGTTTCTGACATGGTAAGGGAGAGTTAATTACTTGCATTGTAGAGTTCCGGACCATATAAATTGACTCTTGAACTTGGTATTAGAAGTACTCACTGCTCAATAATTTTCTTTTCAAATGTTGAAGGTTGATGGCCTTATTCGACTCATGGAAGGAGACAACACCGGGCCCATCAACATTGGGAATCCAGGTTATTATATGAATTATATAATGCATAACAAGGATTGTGGTGCTTAGACCCATATTCTAGGTGTGCAGAAATTATTTTGTTGCCATTACTGACCCAGGTTTCTACATTTTAGGTGAATTTACAATGCTCGAACTTGCGGAAAATGTGAAGGAGGTGAGTTTTATGTATACCTTATTTCTTTTTGCTGTAAATCTACATTCAACATTTCTTAGTAAGCCATGATTTGTATTTTTCACTCTTGTTGGAGCAAATCAGATGGATATCATCCTGCTGATAGCTCCTTCATTTGGCTTTAATATCTTCATTAAAAAAAAAAATTGCTTTAATGGCCTTATAATATTTGTTTCCTTGGACTCAAATTAAATTGATATATGGGCCAATTTATTGTCTAATATCCAAAGATTACCATGAGACATTGGGAAAAATTACTTTCAAAATGGTTAGATTTTGGAGGTATAGATGGCAACAATAATAGTTGATCACGTGACTTTCAGCTTATCAATCCTGAGGTGAAAATCACAATGGTGGAGAACACCCCAGATGATCCTCGCCAGAGGAAACCGAACATTACAAAGGCAATGGAGTTGCTAGGATGGGAACCAAAGATCAAATTGCGTGATGGTCTTCCCCTCATGGAGGAGGATTTCCGGCTGAGGCTTGGAGTACCCAAAAAATAATTGAATTCTGCCGGTTCTTGAGTTGGCAGACTGCAGGCAGATCTAATTTGTCATTAATGCGACCAGCAGTTCTTGCAAGATGCTTGATATACCTTGTTGTGCCTTCAGTCAGTTTTTTTTTTTTGGTTTCAAAATATCATTTCATAGAATAAATGGTACGAGGGGGGATTTTAGTGTATTATGATTCATATAAACAGGCGAATATACATTCAGACTGGTATCACTTAATATATGGTAAAAAAATTCTTGTTCAGTGTGGAGTTAGTACCATTTACTTTTCTCCCTCTGTGACAACAGTATTTCAACGTTTATAGCAATTCATATTGTTGATTTGATGAGTAAATCTAATTTGTGCACATCATCAAAATCTCTGACCTTTGTTGCTGTGTTCTGCTTACATTTCCATTTACCTGTCAACTTATTCTCTTGTGGTTATTGGACTGCATTGTGTTTTGTTTGGATGTTGCAATGTTTGGACACCAATGCTAGATTAATAGACCTCAATCCATTTTCTTTTAGCCATTTTTTTCCAATTAAAGTGATAATGATGGGATGAAACTGACTAATGCTCATTTTCTTCATGATAGTAACCATTTTACAGCCTTTTTGTGGCCTTGAATTTCTTTTAGAAGAGTACTAACTGACCTGCACTTGGATCGCCTCGCTTAACCACCATCTCACCAGTTATCAGAGCCTTAGCGGAGGTGGTCAGGGTGGGGGGATTCATAAAGGGAACGAAAGAGATTTCATAGAATTGGTTTTCTGCACAAATACAAGTAACTAAATTCTCAAGAGTGAAAGAATTCATTAAACTGGAAATTATCACCAATAAATAAATTAGACACAATTCATATGACATTAGAAATCAAATTACTGTGGTAATGAGTTTGTGGAAACAAAAATGCGAATTTGTAACAAATGTAGGTAGAGAATGTATTCAATAGTTAACCATGTCCCTAGGCTTCTGCCACCCCTTGAGTTTGAGGTATTTTTATCTTATTCTTGACCGTCTTCTTGGCCGGTTCACCCCCATCTTCTCCTTCTGTTTTGTTCTCAATCCTAGCAAAGACCGGTTTAGGTTGAGCCATGACCTGACCACCCTTTAGCCCACCCCACTTGGTTTCACTCTACAATGCAAAGCCAGTTAATCAAGTTAATATAACAGTAGTTAGAGATCCATGTATTAGATACACATAAATACATGCGGAGGAGAGAGAGAGAGAGAGAGACCCAGGTTACAGCATTGAACTGGTCCTTTGAGTAGCCAAGCTGTGCATATATTCTCAAACACAAGTTTGGTGTGACTGGGGATAAAGCGACTGCTATTATCCGCATTGCTTCCAATATAATCACAAGATCCTGCCCAAAGTAAGAAAAACACGATACCGGTCATCAATAATGATGGAAAACCCTTAAGTGATATGCAGGCCAATTCAACTCACTTCCAGTCAAGGGTCAAATCAAGTCCAAGCTCTGGTTACATATACAGGTGATGATAAATGATATAACTTCAGCTAGCCTTCTCTGAGCAACACTCGGTTTCCCCCATTGCCTCAGCAAAGTTAAATTTGAGATGGCTTGTTTGACCCCAAAACTTGAAAATCTTTTAAATTTGGTTGGACGAATTATGCTAAAATTTTGTATAAGGAAAAGAAAAAACCTTTGCGGCAGCTTCAGAAGCAGCACCCCCTTGCTTAAAAAGAGACCATGGCGCATGCTCATCCATATACAAATTCCCAGCATTACCAATCTCTAGCACAGCCTCACAAGCTGATGATAGTGAGAGGTTTACATAATGAACCTGAGCTTTCTCAACCTATAAAAGTGAAGAGAGGGGAAAGTTAGGATCAAACACAGGAAAAGGTTATGCCAGTGACCGCAGGTATGATCCCTAACACCTGCCACTGAAAATGTTTTCCAGAGAGAATGCGCTAAGCATGTTTCACAAAACGTACAACTATCAAATTATTAAATATCATAAAATGAGGCTATGCATGTTTACAAAAGGTGCAACTATCAAATAATTAATATCATAGAATGAGCCAATATCTCAGCACAGACCACTCTTCATATTAATTTTTAACATATTATAAGAAACACAAAAATACATAAGCACTGATTGCAGTGAAATACACATAAGACATTTCATTATTGGCATGTCAGCTCATGGGTGTGGTTGCGAGTGGGTGTGTAGGTGGCAGTGAATCCAACATTATATAAGAATGGAAAAGGCCTTGGAGATCAAACGGACTTGACAGGTGGAATTGTTGATCCTATTACTTTGTCCAATTCCTAGGCAGACAAATTATCATTCCTGACTGCCAGAATCTATGATTTATTAAAAAAAAAAATAAATAAATAAATAAAGGAGCATAGAAACTTTCTAGATGAACCCCTGCAAATAGAGGGTAACATACTCGTCCATACAATCCCATCCATCAGAACACTTTTGGCACTAAAGTCTACCAAATGAGGAACTACAGTTGCATATTTCTTCTGCAGGGAATTTCTTTTGGGTTTTCTTTTTTTTCCTTAAGCCGGGCCAGGGGTGTGTGTGAGTGTTGTACATGAGACCATGGCATAACAAAAGCAGAGAAAAGGTGTTAAGAAAATATGCCATAAACAGAGCAGAGGAACACAATAGTACACAATTTATTTTTTTGTAGTTCTGAGTTTTGCTTACTGAGACAAAATTCTACTCAGTTTTCTATAGCATTGACGAGCTGTCTATCTCATAGAGGCAAACGAAGAATATGAATGCAAAAATGTTCTCATATAAGGTATTCTTTTTCATTAACAAATTAAACTTCTTGCACCAAGTCATTCTACAAATCTCATGGCATAGAAGGATGACATTTGATACCAATTTCTCCACCGTGTCCCTGAATGCATTTCCTTCAGCTGCAATAGTTGAATCAACCATCAAAGTTGATTGGCAATTCTTTTTTAGAAGTCCAAGGGTACGGTTAAGAAGATTACCTGCATGGAATAACTTATGGTCAACTTATGAATATCTATCTTAGCTCCATTATCTAACTAAATATAAGGTTCCTCCATGTCAAAATAAAATAAAATAAAAACAAAAAGTAAAGGGAAAACTCAAAGTAGAAATACCAATTGTATTAGCAAGATGTGCATTGACAATATTGATGAAACGGTCCTCTGAGTAATCCCCGTCGTTCCCAAACTCGACCTCTCTGAGGAAAAAATACCTAACAGCATCACACCCAAATTTACACACCAAATCATTTGGTTCAAGCGTATTCCCTAGTGACTTCCCCATCTTCATGCCATCCTAAAATTTTAAAAATAAAAGGCATTGCTGCATGAAATGAAATTAGGCATATGAGATAGAATATCAAAAGCCTCTAGCTCACTTGCACAACTATTGGGTATTAATTAACACAGCATCAAGAGTCTTGTTTTTTCAAAGGACTACATTGGTCTAATGTTACAGATTTAAGAACACCAACTAATATCATAAAACCTAATTGTATAATACGTTTGTTTATGAACATCAAGGGTATAATAGATTTGCAAGTTAGCAGTGATAGATAAAGGGACTACGAAAGGAGGTTCAATATGCGGGTAGAGAATAGAAAATATGGTGATACAAGAATAATGTGAGGAATGGAAAGTGCCAGAACACCTTCTGCACCTGGCTTTAGAGGGGAGAGAAAGCCTACCTGGCAAATAAATAGAAAGTTATTGCTACTAAAAGTGAAAAGGTAGGAGAAATAACTGTGAGCTAGCCAGGTTGACTTCTATGATTTTTAGCTAAGAGAGACAAATATGTATATTTGCAATGTTTCCCACCATTCCTTACGATTGTCCTAGTTTAAGGTCGCAGTTGGAATTTTCTGAGGGTGTAACAAGTATCCGAGGTCTATCAATATTTGCTTATGGCCTAGAAAATACGATCAAATGAGCTACTTCCATCTTAAGAGGACCCAAAATGAAATAGTCTCCAATATTGGAATGCTTCTTCACCAAAACATATATCCAATAGCAGAGGGCAATGCCTTGCCTTGGTTCTAAGGTTTACCTATAAATGCCTGCCATTCCTGCTGATATGTTGATTCTTAATTTTTAGCTCAGTTCTTAGCCTTTTAAACATCCACATCTTGCTTGAAAGGAGATTGGAATTCCCCCCGTGGATTTCAATACAATCTTTTCGTTTTTTTTTTTTTTTTTTTTTTTTGGGGGGGTGTAAAAGTTTGTCTTGTAAGAAGTCTAGATCATAACAAGCTTCCAAAGTCCCAACAGCTGACTTTAAACGTTGTATGATTTCGAAGTGCATCAAGCAGTCTCACTTTTACTGAGTTCAGATAATTGTGTGAGGATTCCATGAGCAAATGGTACTTTATGAAGGCTTATCACATGAAACAGGGAAAATATAACTAGTTTAAAAGGAGATAATATAATTTATATTGGGCTTAAAATACCTTTGTCAAGAATCCATGACCAAACACCATCTTTGGAAGGCTTAGTCCAGCTGACATTAACATAGCTGGCCAGTAAACTGCATGAAAACGTAAGATATCCTACAAAAGAATAACAAAAGCATTAGAGAAGTACAATGTTTACAGAACTTTGATAAATGATGTAGTGGGTGGAACAGAAACCTCCTGGTAAAATTTCATGAACATAATGAAATATTTGAAATAAGAATGACAAGTCTCTTGGTAATATCATGAGAAAAAAAAAAGAGCACTAAATGCCGAAGTTCATTCCATGACCACACACGCAAAAAATAAATTCTTTGTTACTGAAAGAAATAAATTCTAAAAAAAAAAAAAAAAACCATTAACAGAAGAATAATAGCCATAAGATAGGGAACATTGTAAGAGTTATTAATATATCAGCATTTATGTGATACAACTGTAGAACGTGGCAGCATAAATATACATATATTAGACTAGAACAAATCACACAAGGTACAGCACCTAAATAAGTGGAAAATATTAAGATTGAGAAACAAAAAATACAAGGACAATCCACCAATGCTTTCATTTTCCATATCACCTTGGCAAGCCATTTTTACATGTACATGTAGTTGGGTATGAAGGAGAGAAGTGAAAGAGAAATGAGAATCCTTCATTGCAAGAAACAGAGTTAGCCATCAAGGGTGGCTACAACAACCACAACCCAAAAAGAAAAAAAAAAATAGAGAAATAACTATACATGAAAATCTGAATAGACACCAGCAGAGCTAAAAAGGGAATTCCAACAATCATAACCTAACCAGCTTTACTTCCTTGTGTAGGGGAAGCCCAAAATGGAAAAAAGGACTTTGGTTCTATTACATCCTTCAGCCACACTAATAAGAACGTTGCAGTTGTCCAGCTCCTTCTAAAAGCTACAAACTAAAGAAAATGAGAAAAAAATTTACAGTATCCACCACCCTGAGCAAAATGTTTTAAAATGCTAACTTTAATAAGGTCTAATAGGTTAATGAGGGTTACCCATCAAATCCCAGTCAGATCAATCAAGCACAAAAGTACTGGATGAGTAGCTGCTATGACTCCTCTTATGGGTAGATGGAAGATATATTAAATAAATAAAACGCACACACACAAAAACAATATATGTATGTGTAATTATCAGGTGGTCCACCATGAGAGGTTTCCTTCAAAAAAACAAACAAACAGAAGAAAAGAAAAGAAAAACACATCCCAGAGAGGTGGAAACTGGAATTAAAATGAAATTAATAATAGTGGGAAAACTAGATAGTCGAAATGACATATGACAAACAATTAGCAATTGCCACACTTGTTCCATTTAAGGGATCAAGGCAAAAGGAGAAGTATATTTGCAAACAATATACCATTTGAAAAGAAAGAAAATGTCATACCTTGCCAATTAAGTGTAGTGAGGCGGGCCAACCTGAAGAAATTGCACTTTGTAAATCAAGTTGTTCCTCGTCCTTCGATAGTGCTGATATATAACTGCTTAAAATACAATAAAAATAGTTAATGAAAATTTGAATATATATATATATACACATACAGAAGTGCTAATATAAGGTGCACCTGATGCTTCTTGCATCAGGTGCCCTCTTGTAGAGCCACTTGCGGTGCAGTTTTTAGAAAATTAACTGTTGGATTAGATACCCCAATCATGTATGCCATGCCTGCAAAAAATCACTGTGATCCAACGATTAGTTTATGAGAAAACTCACTATGAAAAAATGATAACATTTTAAAGAACAAAAAAGTCAGTTTTTCAAAGTTACATATTTCAAAAACAAACCGTTGGATCACTGTAATTTTTGGCAGGCATAACATAAATGATTGGAGTATCTAATCCAACGGTCAGTTTCTAAAATGTGTACCGCAAGTGGCTCTACAAGAGGGCACCTGATGCAAGAAGCATCGGGTGCACTTTATATTAGCGCTTCTGTGTATATATATATACAAAAACGCTAATATAACACAAGCATTTTACAATGCAAAAAGCCAAAAATAGATGAAAACATATCCAGAAATTAATCGAGCAGAAATCCTGTTTAACATTTTCTACAAACAATTGTAAGGAAATGATTGGCATATCTAGCAGAGAGGAAAGAAAAAAGGAAAAGCACAAT
The DNA here is from genome assembly GCA_017140935.1 of Hamamelis virginiana. Taxonomy (NCBI): domain Eukaryota; kingdom Viridiplantae; phylum Streptophyta; class Magnoliopsida; order Saxifragales; family Hamamelidaceae; genus Hamamelis; species Hamamelis virginiana. Next base: position 2,582,484 of record JAESVK010000377.1, on the reverse strand, counting down.
AATTATGTTAATTGGGAACTCACAAGCTTACAACATAAAGATTCTGAAGTGACAAGGGAAAATTTTACCCCAGTAAAGCATCAAACCAAACATAGATAGTTTGCTTATTGTCATTAGGAACTGGAATACCCCAATCCACTGATGCTCGGGAAATAGAGAAATCTTTCAAGCCACTTCTGATCCAACTTTGCACCTAAAAAACGTTTTATATCAGATATGAACTCTAGAAAGAAAGGGGTGTCTATGATATGAACTTAGCATCTGAAACATTAAAGAGTATTTTCACAAGATTGAAGTTAAATAGTGCAAAAAGTGCAAAAGAAAAGCACAACTTAAATGCCTGTAAGAAGAATTCCTCATTGTCTGACCTCATTTAAACGGAAAGAAGGCTGCACAAAATCTGGATTTTGTTTTAAAGTGTCTTCCAACAATTTTTGATACTTAGACAGAGCAAAGAAGTAATTATCCTCTTTCCGCGGAACACATGGCTTTAGGTGCATAGGGCAACAGTTGTTCTCGAGCAGTTCTTTCTCATCCTGCAGATTGTAAAGAACTAAAGATATTAAGCTAGTAGAGTATATGGATGTAGACTACTCTTTACCAAAATATGATATGTATGTACATGCATAGATACGAACCCATAAAAATAGTAAATAGAAAGGGGAGAGAATGAAAGAGAAGAAGATTCACTCAATGAGTATCCCTTCAAGTTCTAGTAATTGTCAAAGGCAATTTTGAGGGGAAAAAACTAGCACAAGAAAATCCTCACTTTACCACAAAGATAAGCATAAATAGGAAATCAACATCTTAGAGCATCTAGTCAAGGTATAGAATACAACATTTGATTGTCCCGTCTTGAAGATCTACAATCAAAACATCAGACCATTTAGATGATTGCAACAAACTAATACATATATATCTAGACAACTATAAATTCTATGATTATTTATCAAAGAGAAGACTATGGCAAAGATAGCTACAATCATCTAAAAGGATTGTAGTTTTCATTGGGAAACATCATACGTGAACATATAGCATCGTGGGTCCTGTCCTACATGCACTTATATGTCCACCAATTGGTCACATTCCGTGGCAGGAAGCTTATTGTCAAAGCGAATGCATATCAAAATAAGAAATTCAAATAATGCCAGATTACTACTTCAAATGTGAAGTACCACCTTATATTCCTCACAGTTGACACAATAAAGCCCCTCATAGTCAGCCCGGTAAATGTCACCATTGGCAAGAACCCTATTGTAGAACTCCTTCACAATTGCTTCATGGTGGGGATCAGTTGTCCGAATGAATTTGTCATAAGCTATGTCTAACTGCCATCAGCACATGAAAGAAGCGAAACCACAAAATGAAACATTAGTTTAGCAGCTTAACATTTAAAAGATTAGTTATTGTGAACTGAAAGTTAATTCCTATGGCGAGGAAAAATACATCTTTCCAGAGTGTTTTGTAGGATTGTGAAATAATGTCACAGTGTTCACTTGGGCTGGAACCACGAGCAGCAGCAGCAGCAGCAATCTTCTCCCCATGCTCATCCGTGCCGGTAATGAATATAACTTTCTTTCCCAACAGCCTCTGCCATAAGAAGTCAAAATAAGAATTAGCTCTTATTGCAAACCTAAAAATCAATCAACTATTAGTGTTAGACCAATTGTATGTACTTGTTTTTTTTCCTGATTTTCAAAGCAGATAAGAGATTACAACATGCTAGTAGCTCTAAACAAGATCAAATATTTACTTTTCATGTCAATCACAATGTATTGTTAATTGTTCGTCAGATAGCAAAATTTCCAACTAGAATCAATTCAATCCACAAGGAAACACCAACTTAGCTTGTATTATGGAATTTAATTCAATTTTGCAGCAGGGATATATTATACTTGTGTTAAGATCGTAGAATTAATATTAAAGTACACGTATTTTTGGGGCCAACAGAGACTCGAACCCAAACAGCACCCCTCCTCACTATTCAAAACCAGTTTAAGAACGCACTATTTAAAACCAGTTTGTGTATAATAAAAACCTCCGGCCATAATAAGCTCACCAAATTTAAATAAAAATATCTAATAATCCGTTTGGTTGCTAGAAATATGTAAGAAATGGGAGAAAATAATATTTAAAATGTTAGTTTTCATCACTGGGACCTGAGAAAATGAAAACGTTAAGTCAATTGTACCCAAGATAACTGCATGGTTTGGTTGAGCTCAGTTTTTCATTTTCCTTCTATTTTCTACCGTTTTCTCAGCAACCAAACAGAGGGTAAAGGGATTTGTAGTTATATGTTCCACGAATTTGCAATCCAAAACAACATTTTCAAACAGGAGAGGGAAAATTAACCTAATAATTAAAGAAAAGGCTAAATGAAAACATAAACTTAGCTTGAAGCTAAATAAATAAATAAAGAATACCTGAAATCGAGCAATGGCGTCGGCAGCAATAGTGGAATAGGCGCTGCCCATATGAGGAGGGGCATTAACGTAATAAAGAGGAGTCGTGAGGACAAAAGGGTCTGAGGAAGCGAGTTCTCTTTCATTGTTTGTGAGGTTATTATCGCTACTGCAAGTGCAGAACATTGCTCCTCCTCTTGAAGAAGAGGAGAAAAGCTTTTGACGAAAAGGGAGACGATTCTTGATATTACTGCTTTTGGAACTGATTGTGTAGAAAGGGGATAAAAACGAGAGGCTGTTTTGTATGGAGTAGTACTGTACTCTCCCCGCCATTTCTTCAACGCTCACAGACTGCTCTCTCTCTCTCCTTCAGAGTAAGGTGTGCAGATTATCAGTTAGCGTGAGTTTATCTCAGCTCGTGCACACGAGCGGCTCTGGTTTGAACCCCAGTCGCCCAGATGAACGGGAATCGGAATCCAGGGCCCCTGTTTGGGATGGGTTTAGGATAATCCGAACTTCGCCTGCCACGTTACCTATTTACCAGCGGGTTGTAATATGTGTAGCTTAATATCTAGGGATGCAAACGTGTCCAATCTATTCGAGTTTTAGGCTGCTCAAATTTGATTTAATCAAAAGTTTGAATATTTACGTTGTTTATTATAGAGCAGCTGGATTCATTTGCAACCTAGATCACAATAAATGAAAGTTAAAAAAAAAAAAATTGATATAATAAAAAAACTTAGAAAATGATTTTTATATATTTGATTTATATTAGAAATAAAAAAATTTGAAGCCCAAAATAAAAAAAGCATGCATATATTGAACTTTTTCAATCATAAATGATACCTTTTTTAATAAATTTAAACATAAAATTATTCGTAAACTTATTCACAAAGCTTATTAACGAGGTCGGAGCTTGATTGTGAATACAAACGATCCTAAATTTGAAGTTTGAGCTTGACTTGTTTACTAAATTAATAAATACAAACAAGCCTTTATCATAACATGTTTGCAAGTAACTCACAAACTGCTTGATTCATTTGCAATCCTACCGATATTGTATTTATAAGTGATATTGATGCTGGAGTGGTAATATTGCGTAGTTTCAACTAATATTATTTATTTTTTAAAAATATATATAAAAAAATTAAATAAATTTAAGTTCTCCATTTATCATTAAAGATGAAGTTTGTTAAAAATAATAAGGACTTGATCATCTATAGTATAATTTGAATAATATTTTGAAACAATTTTTTTGAACGTTTTACATTTTCTTATTAATAATACCACTGATTCATCGAGTAGTATTCATTTTTTATAATAATTTTACTGTCAATCAAATGAAGTGCCGTGTCACATAAAGTTAATTTTATATAAAACATTACTATATGTTTTAGGAACACGAACTTTGATTCAGTAGCTCATGTCATTCTAATCAAAATAAAGTTCCAAATCCTATTTTTCATAGATGAGTTTTTTTTTTCCATTTGTTGCCCTTCTTCTTTTTAACAACTAACCTCTAACTCTATTAATGTAAAAAAATATATACAAATGAAGAAAAGGTCAAAAGACTAGAATTTTTGGATGATATTCCAGTTAAAAAAAATGTGGAAAATTTAATGCTAAATGCACTCACTTTGAACCTCTGCCTCTCTCATAATGTTTTATGCAGATATCCTGTCTTAACAGGTTTTAAGAGCATCTCCAATGCAAAACTTTTTGGCATTCCTTGATGCCAAAAAATCAAATTTGGCATCCCAAAGTGCCAAATGGGCTTAGAATTTGGCATCAACTAGTGCTTTTTGGGATGCCAAATTTGGCTTTTGCATTGGAGATGCTCTAACAAGCAGAATAAACATCAACTCAATTTCCACAGGAGAGAGAGACGGGGAGAGAGAGAGAGCATAAGATTCAAGACATTATCATCTACGCACTCCTGGGCAAAAGTTCAGGACAAAAAACCAAAACCAAAAAAAGAGCCACATCCACTGGGAAAAGCATTGATCTGGCAAGTGCGTCAGGCATGAGCAAATTCACCTGTGAAAACAGATGAAGATAATTAAAACAATGTCGTATAAAATTAAAATCATGCAGAGTACATTTAGGCAGCATAAAACTTAACAGAGGTGAAGAGGTTCCTCATTTATAATTTGTTGATCAGTTTTTCAAGTCCCATAATTAGCTAATTAAAACTAAACAATGAACATTATCAAGTATTCAAAATTTCAAATCAATGACAAGTTATTCGCATGCCTAATACAATTTATTAAATTAGTAATTAACCGTAATCTAATTGGACACGTAGCATTATCGAGCAGAAGCAGATCAGCTATAGATTCATTAAACTCGATGTAAGAATATCTGAATATATATACAGTAGATAATCCAGGGGTTTGAAAACCATCAAAGGACTAAGGAAAATTGGATACGTACTTGTTCTTCGAGGATTCTTTCTTTCTTTTTTTCTCTCCAAGTGTCTCTGTACAAAAGATGACTTCTTTGCATCCTCCTCTGTGAACAATTTCATCGCAGAGACCATCAGGTAATTGAATCACAGCTTATGTAAAATACCTACTACATATTACTTGCATATCTGTGTGTGCGTGCGCATGAGAGAGAGAGATAGATAGATTACCAGTGAGACTGAGAGTATATAAAGTGATAATAGTGCCAGTGGTGGCGAAACCGACCAGGAACCGCCAGTTCCAGTTCAACTCGCGCCTAAAAAATACGAGCCATGGATCGAACTTCCACATATCGGTTTTGTTTAACAGAAAGGAATTGTGAGAATATGCTCTGCTCTTCATTGATGAAATAGGTAGTTTAGTATTAAAAAGGCGTTCAATATATGGTAGAAAAGTAGAGAAGACATTAGACGCATCAGATTTGAGTTTTAGAGGAAAAAACCAAGTATAACTTGTGTAACGATCAACAAATGAGACGTAATATTTGTAACCCAAACTGGAATTATAAGGAGCTGGACCCCATAAGTCTGCACTAATTAATTCTAAAGGCCGAGTGTAATGGGCTTGACTATTACAAAATGGGAGTTGTCGACTTTTAGCTAAAGGACACTCAGTACATTTGAAATGAGGATCACGACTAGACAGGGGAAGATGCTGAGATTGCAAAATGCGAGAGACCAACGAAAGGGAAGGGTGCCGGAGCCTTTGATGCCATTGAGAGAGGTTGGTGTGAGCAGATGGAGAAGAGGAGGGCTGCGATGTGGAGGGAAAGACATATAGACCATCACGCGTTGGCCTTGTGAAGAGGAGTGTCCCTGTGTGTTTGTCCTTCACAGAAAAATGCGAAGAGTGAAACTCAAAGAAACACGAGTTATCAATGCAGAATTGTAAAACTGAGACTAAGTTTTTGGTGATGGTTGGAACATGAAGCATATTTTTCAATTTAAAAGAAATAGAATGAGAGATAGGAGATAAGGAAGAGTCACTAAAATTCTGGATGGGCAAACCCATTACATCCCTAACTCGAATTGTTTCATCGCCACTGTACTGTTCAGAAGAGATATTCAAGTTGCTCAAATCATTGGTAATATGGTGTGTAGCGGCCGAATCCGGATACCATGAAGAATCAGAATAAGATCCGGAAGCAGTGTAATTAGCTTAAAAAGATCTGGGAGCGTCCAATTGATAGAAATGATCAAACCTGTAGTGACAGTGTAAGGCAATATGTCCAGTCTTGTTGCAAACCTAACAAGTTGGTCGATTTGCAGTGTAGTGAGGTGGTGGGTTGTTGGGAGAGAAGAATCTGCCACCACGGTTGTTGTTCGAAAGTCCACGACCTCGGCCTTGGCGTCCATGACCACGCTATCATGAGTCTCGTCCACCAGCAGTGGTTAAATTTGCTGTGGGCTCAGTAAAATTATTGGAAGCACGGGTGAGATGAGATGTACGGGCCTCATAAATGAGCAAGAGCTGATAGAACTCAGTAGACAAAAAAGGGGCAGCTCTAGTTGTAATTGAGGTTATAAAGAACTCGTAGGATGGGCCGAGACCATCGAGAAGATAGGTGGCAATTTATTTGTCGAGTAGGGGGTTCCCAGTAGCAACGAGGGAATCATAGAGCAAACGGAGTTTACCAAAATAATCGGAGATTGATTGGTCTCCTGTAGAGAGATTTGTGAGTTGAAACTGGATTTGGAACTCTTTTGCTTGAGAATGGGAAGCAAACATAGATTCCAAAGAAAGCCAGAGTTGGCGAGAAGAAGAATAAGAGAGAACATGCCCTAAAACAGAGTCTGATAAAGATGAGAAAAGAATGCTCAATACCATTTGATCAGAGAGACACTCCATTTGGTGAATTATGGGTTGAGGTTGGGTTGGGAAGTAGAGGATTTAGTAATGGTTTCGACAGGTTGAGAAAGAGACCCATCAACGAAGCCAAACAGATCCTGACCTCTGAGTTATGCAGATATCTGAACTTTCCATAGAAGGAAATTGTCATTGGTGAGTTTGGTGGAAACAATATGGGAGAAGGAAAAAAGACTACAAGAGGAATCCATGGATCAGAGGGACGAAGGTCTAGTGGCTCTTGATACCATGTTTAAAAGAAAAGAATTGAGAGAATATGCTGTGCTCTTCATTGATGAATAGGTCTTTACAAATGTGTATATTTATACATGAGAATACTCAATAAAGAATACTGAGTTTGTTACAAAAAACCGTAGAGAATAATAACAGAATCCTTTACAGTTATAATCTAGAATAAGTTGGGATCTGCTGTGTTGTATTGTTGGAAGGGTCTCGGTGTTCCTCGGGTGTTGCCCTTGTTACACACTCTGTGATGCATGTGTTTTGTTTGTCAAAATGTCCATTTGGTTCTTCAAGTCTATGAGGTTTTTATTCTGGAGTTCTGGTGTGGACTTGAACGTACTAAATGAGTTGAGTTAACCTCATATAGACCTGTTTGGCGGTGGCAGAAAATACTACAGAGTACAATGTTCTGATGGCGTGTTTTCTTGATGTTTTAATCTGATGGTCTCGTGTACACTGTGGTCCTGCAGTCAAACGGTTCTTTTCCATGATTGTACCTTGAATTGCTTTTCATTTAATTTGAAGAAAAAAAAATACATTTTATTATCTTCAAATTCGATTTATTTTTATTTTTATATCATTTGTCATAACCTTATATGATGTCAAATCTCATGTAGAGAAGTAATTCCTAAAAATAACAATAATATATATATATAGAGAAATGTTCTAGTCAGCAAATGCTGACTTTAACTAAAGTCAGCAAAGAACACAAGCCCTTGGATTCCCATTCACTTAATGGATGATTTATCTCAAGATTCCAATCCAAGGGTTTGTGTTCTTTGCTTACTTTAGCTTAAAGTCAGCAAATGCTCACTAGAACATTTTTCTATATATATTTATATGTCAAAGCTGATCAAGTCAAGACGTTCTGACTTAAGTAAGCATCAGCCCGCTTAAGGGCAGCCATTGGATGGGAGTGATATTGATCCAACGGTGACGAATAAATTCAACTTAAAAAGACGAATCTAAAGATAAGAAAACAGGTACAACCCGTTTGTGTGAAAAATCTACCCGTGCCCATCATCTTTGATCTTCCCATTCAATTATTCAAACTTTTCTTGATTTTGGAAGAGGAGAGAAGTAACAAAGGAAAATCCACCAAAGCGCCTTCCCATTGCCGCTGCCGGAGAAGAAATGTACCACGACAGCTACTTGTATTTTCTTTTTCCATTCCCCCCACCCCCCAAAAAAAAAAGAAAAAAAAAAAGATGTTTTCATTTGGGTTATTGACAAACTTTGAACCCACCTCTGCAGATCGGTGGAAGTCGCACATCACTGGAGAAGACAAATAACCCATCTTGGTCACAGGCTCACTGTGAAGTACGGATCTAGGGAAATCTCTGTAGTTTTCTTATTTTGTTTAAACATGTGGATTTTTACTTGTTTGGAACCCATCTTGTAGCCATTTTGTGTTTGGGTGCCGATAATAGGGGAATGTGGTGGAAATTTGGGGGGGGGGGGAAGCAATGAAGAACTATGTTGCATATTCTTCTTCTTTTCATTTTGTTTTATTTATTTTCAATTTTCGTTCTCTCTATACAGTAAAATTTGTAACCTAAATGCTATTCAAACATTGAGAAATGGCATAAAGGGGTTAAAATCTTTGATGATATCAATATGATTTCAAACTAACCGGTAAAAGATGGTTTTGCTACATATATTTTAATGGGAGATTTGGACTTTGGAGTCTTTGCTCAACATCCTAAATCATTATATCCTGGTAAATGGGGGCAAAATGAAAAAAAAAATAAAAAAATTGAAGTAGCCACCGTGGTATCTTCCTTCTCCGGCAATGGCAACGTCAAGGGGTGATGAGAGCAGCACTGGGAAGAAACTTTGGTGGGTTTAATTGGCCAACCCAGTGGTGAGTAGCTTAGTGGTTGAGCAAGACAGGCTAAGGGCGTACCAAGCCCCTTGGTCTTGGGTTCGACTTCCACTAACTACTAATATTCAGGACCACGGAATTTCAAAAATCTCGTTCGAGGTGGGTAGCTAAGTGGTCGAGCAAGACGAGCTAAAGGCATACCAAGCCCCTCGACTCCCACTAACATTACTTGTCTTCTCATAAGTGAAGAGAAGCACCTCCTCACCCCTATTCATATTCCGTCACGGATCATAATTAATTATTATTTTTTAAATGAATACATAAATATGAATTCGTAGACATGCTAACATTAACATGTATTCATTTATGTGAACATGTGAGTATGTTCTTTTTTTCTTTAGTAATAGAACATATATGAACATGTTGATATGCAAAAAGGAGCACATAGACATCTGTCTATAATAACATTGATGTGGAAATGCACGCATATAATTAATTCTCTATCAATTATTTGGGCACATTACACAGTGGATGAAAGTAAAAAGATGAAGAAAAAAAAGAAAAAAAAAAAAAAAACGTCATTACATGAGATGATAAGACAAATATTTTCCTTAAATTAATAAATTATATTAAATTTTGATTAGAAAATTATATATGCTATTTTCTTTAATTTTAAAATGAATCTAGTGCATACTGAAAGTGAGTTACATTAAAAAATTGAAAAAAAATAAAATAAAAATAAACCAGGAATAAAACAGACTCGACTAAAATGAAATGACTATTGTGGCTACGATTGCTTCGCACTATTTACCAAACAGCCAGTTCCTTCATCCAGGAGTCAGTGAAGGCCACGCGGAACACTTTTCCCGCCGTCGTTTTCAGATTCAGCCACAACAACACAGCAGAAAAACCATGATCCGGATCATCGATCCATCAAACAACTCTCACCGTCGATTCCCATCTCATCAACGCTTCGTAATTTCTCAAAGCACACGACACGGATCGCCATCTCAGACCGTCGATTAAAAACCAAAATCGAACGATAGTCATTAACCCCGCCCAAATTCAAACACACCCCCAAATTCCCAAGCATCTCCTATATATACACTCCACACGTCACCCTCTTCCCTCATTCAAACAAACGCATAACTCAAAACCCTAACCCTAGAAGTTTCAATTTCACAATATCGGTAAGCTCCTGCGAAGATGTCAGGTCGTGGTAAGGGAGGTAAGGGTTTGGGCAAGGGAGGAGCCAAGCGACATCGTAAAGTGCTCCGAGACAACATTCAGGGCATCACGAAGCCGGCGATTCGGCGATTGGCGAGACGTGGAGGTGTGAAGAGGATCAGCGGTTTGATCTATGAGGAGACTAGAGGCGTGTTGAAGATTTTCTTGGAGAATGTGATTCGCGATGCAGTTACGTACACTGAGCACGCGAGGAGGAAGACGGTGACGGCCATGGATGTGGTTTATGCGTTGAAGAGGCAAGGAAGGACTCTGTACGGGTTCGGTGGTTGAATTTGGTATCACTTTGTTGGGTTGTTAGGGCTTTATAAGGGCTACTTGTGTTTTTTTTAGATGGTTATTTTAGACTGTGTAGACACGAGGCGATGTAGTGAATTTGTTTACAGTTTTCAAATGGGAGAAACTGTTAATTTCATCTTAATTGAAATGTAGAATTGGAATTCGGATGATCAATCCCTCTTTCTCTCTCCCTCTATATATACATGCATTCGTATTTGTTCGTATGGTTCTAATAGCTGTATTCTCGATTAGGGACGGTGCTTATGATTTAAGTCCTGTTTTGTTGATTGGAAAATTCATGCTGAGAGAGTGGAGATTTTCATATTCGGGTACGAAGGAACAAAAAGTTTCAATTAACTTGACGTAATACAAAAATCAGGCTTATTCGAGCTGAGATTTTCGTTTTCTCAACGAGCTAGAACAATAGATTCAGAATTCTTTAATTTTTCCTCTAACTGTTCCATACTCCCTCCACCCCCCCTCTCTCTCTCTCTCTCTAATATACCCACCACCAGACCCTCTCTCATTTTCATCAGTTTCGGCCATGGATTTCATAAGCCAGCTCTATCTCTCTTTGATTTGGCCACAGTGATCAGCTATACTGAATACACACACGAAGCCCCTGTTTGGTTGCCGAGAAAATGAAAGGATAACTTGAGTATTTGTTGCATCTCTTTTGTTGTATATTTGAGCATTTGGTTGGTTGGAAAATGGCTGATGGTTTGAAGGACCTGTTGGACACTGGTATTCTGTTTTCAAAAAAAATTTAGCTGATGGCAACTTCAAGCATTCGCATCTTCTACGGCAATGGCTGCCGAAGTTGGAGCTTTGGTCTTCTCGGTTGTCATCTTCTTCTTCTTCGAGGTCGACCAAGCTATAGGTGAGAGAGAAGCAAAAAAAAAGATGGGAGAAGGTAGCAGGAGAGAGAACTGGGAGGGTATGAATTTGAGATGTTGCGCGTTGGAGGAATACCCTCAATTCCATCCCCTAATTTTGAATTCAGACCCCCTTCCCCAAAGAATTGCGGTGTCATTTTAAGCGGGCTTTTAATTGCGTTGGAATCATGTTTGGAATTTAGAAATCCAAGTTTGGTGCGCTTCAAACAGCGGAATCAGAAATGAGAAGCCCAATTCCGTTTCCGAGCACCAATTCTGCCTCTAATTCCAGCGTCCAATCGGGCCAAAATGTTCTTAGCAACGAAACAGGAATAAGTGTGCAAACGATGAAACAGGCTAAAATTTTTGTTTGCACTAATATCAGCAGACGGATGGAGGGTTTTGATGCACAAAAATCTGCATCATCAATAAAGTGTATTGGGGACATGAAGCACTTGTAACATTACTCTCATAGTCTCATTCCAGTCTCTGATACATCTACCATTCCCTACAAACTACTGATTTGTTTGGTACATGTTGCAAGAACATTCTTGCTAATAATACAAATCACAAGCCTAGATCTTAGAAACAGAATGACAATGAGACTAAAAGGCAACCTGATATTTGTTGCTGCTAGCTAGAAATCTATCAAATTAGATAAAAAAAAATAAAAAACAAAATGAAAAGTAGTCTACTAAGTTCTGAATCGGACCAGTAGTGCTCGATTCCCCTTGGCCCTTGCATGGATGATCTTCATCATTTCTTGATTCCTTTTTCAAAGAGAACAATAATAGCATTAAATGGCAGCTAGAGAAGTCACCCATATCATGGATATTGAGAGGAAAGCCAAAATTGCTTCTGTTGCAGCAAAAATAAAGAGATGGGTATTATCATCACAAAGCTGAGAGTAGTAGCGGTCATGAAACTATTTTTTTAGAGGAGGAAAGAAGAAGAGGGCTTGGCTGGCTGTGATTTCAAAATTTCTCAAAAACCACCTCCATATGTGCGTTTAGCCTGTGATGCGTAGCCATTTCCTCAGCAGCCCATGCTGAGTTTCTGAGAAAACTGACTGTTGTTTTCGTTCTTTAAGTGCCAGTTGTTTTCACAGACAATTTTCTCATGAACCAACCGTTGGATCACTGTAATTTTTGATAGACATAACATACGTAACAGGAGTATCTAATCCAACAGTCGATTTTTCAAAATACATCTCCCAACTATCCCAATAAAAAGTGGACCACATTTATCCAAATGGGGTCTGCACTCCAATAGAGCATTTCTGATGGGTTAATAACCCATTCTTTATAACAAATGAGCGAAACAAATAGAAATCAACTTGTTTACATGTAACAAAAGTGAATGCATTAGTCCTTAAAATGTACTTAGAAAGTAAAGTAAAAAGAATAAAATTTGAAAGAAATAAGTCACACTATAATCTTCCATCAAAATATATAATAATATTTTTTCTTTTATTTTTTTGACAAAGTATCTGGATATTCAACCTTACTTCAAGTCTATTAAATACTTAAAAATTAATATCAATATGCTTTTATATATTCGAAAGCTTCATTTAAAAATAAAAATACACGCCATTCAATTAATAAATCATTGTTATTATTATTCATTTTAATATTTCAATTCTCTTTTGTTGCCCTTTAAATAAAGAATTATACACTCCAATCATATTAATCATTTGGGTAAGCTATTTATATTTTAATATGAATATATTTTTAAATTTTAAAAAAATTATTTTTAGAAAATTGGTGAGTTGGCAAAAGTACCGAGAGGTCTCCCTCCTCAATTCTTGTTAAAGTTGTAGAATAAGCAAGATGCCTAGTATTTTGTCCGCGCGGAACTAACTCTTTTCCCGCAATCGTTTTCAGAGCCCGCCACAGCAATACAGAAGAAAAACCACGATCCGCATCATCAATCTACTAGACAACTCTCACCGTCGATTGCCATTTAATCAACGCTTCACAATCCACCAAGATGCACGACACGGATCGCCATCCCAGACCGTCGGTTAGAAACTAAAATCCAACGATAGTCATCATCCCCGCCCAAATTCAAACACACCCCTCAAATTCCCACGACTCTCCGATATATAACACTCCACACGTCACAACTTTTCCCAATTCAAACAAACGAGCCTCTCATCTCAAAACCCCAACCCTAGAAGTTTCGATAAGCTTTTTTCGAAGATGTCAGGTCGCGGTAAGGGAGGTAAGGGTCTGGGCAAGGGAGGAGCGAAACGACATCGTAAAGTGCTCCGAGACAACATTCAGGGTATTACGAAGCCGGCGATTCGGCGACTGGCAAGGCGTGGAGGTGTGAAGAGGATCAGCGGTTTGATCTATGAGGAGACCAGAGGCGTGTTGAAGATTTTCTTGGAGAATGTGATTCGCGATGCGGTTACGTACACTGAGCACGCTAGGAGGAAGACTGTGACGGCCATGGATGTAGTTTATGCGTTGAAGAGGCAAGGAAGGACTCTGTACGGGTTCGGTGGTTGAATTTGGTATCATTTTGTTGGTTTGTTAGGGTTTTTTGAGAGTTAGTTGTGTTTTTATAGATGTTGATTTTAGATTGTTTAGACATCAGGAGATGTAATGGATCTGTTTACGCTTTTCGAATGGGAGAAACTGTTCGTTTCATCTGAATAGAAATGTTGAATATTTAGTTTCGGATGATCACTTCCTCTTTCTCTCTCTACACACACCCACATTCATTTTTTATCGTGTGGTTCTAATAGCTGTAAATCTGTAATGTCGATTAGGGACCGTGCTTATAAAATTAAGTCCTGTTTGTTTGATGGGAAAATTCATGACAAGAGGGTGGAAATTTTCCTTTTAAAGTTTTCTTGTTCGGTTATCTTGCTTGTTCAAGCTGAGATTTTCGTTTTTTCTATGAGCTAAAACAATAGATTCAGAACTCTTTACGTTTCGCCAACATTTTCTTTACATAAAACAGAAATAAGTGTGTAAACAAGCTCAAGTTATGTTCTCACTTGAAATCGTATCAGTAAATGGATATAGGAGTTTTTATGTAAAAATCTTCCACGCCCAAATAGATTTGGGGAGTTGTACCCGGGAAAAAAAAAAAAGAAAAAAAGAGAGGATATGGGGAGTGTTTTAATGAAAATTTTAGTGCATATTTGTATGTAGAAGATGCATTTGGATAATTTGATCGGTTTAGGGCATGTTTGGTTATCATTGAATAATGAATGTTTTCATTACTGTTTTAAATGGCACATTGTTGCACGGGGGGCTCTTCATGTGTACTATTGTATGTATTTTTGAGGCAGATTTGATTTCTTTCAATTTAGGTTACCCTTTGTTCCCTTGACTGGAAATGAGAGTTGGAGTTTTAGCTAATTTGGGATGTGTATTTTCAGACCGATTATTTGATTAGTTATTTTTATTGTGCCTGTTATGCATTCAAAAATTACATATTCAATGGTTGATTTTTTAAATTTATACTGAGAAAAATTGTGAGCATTTTTACCCGTTGATATTGTCAAAATTTAATCAAGGAGGGTAGCTCAGATAGTTGGGTTTCGGCGTATTAAGTTTGAGGTTTTCGTTTTGAGTCTCTTGGGCCACCTATTCAAGGTAAATCTTGCGTCTTACTCGGTGTTTGTGGTTAATAGAGTATTACGGTCATCCGGGAATTAATCGAGGTGCGCATAAGCTGTTTCGAACACCTTTGTCATATAAAAAAAAAAAAAAAAAAAAAAAAAAAGATATTGTCAAAATTTTTATAGTTTGTATTTTTACTGTTCAAAGTAATCACATATAAGAACTAAGCTTATATATGTACCTATACATAAGAAAATAATTCTCATATGACTAATCTAATCCAAATTTCTGACAATGTTTTGTCAACTTAAATATAAAATAAGTAAAAGATATTGCTTGCCAAGGCTTTTTAAAATAATAATAGTAATTTAAAATGATAATATTTTTAATGTTATCATTACAATATTAAATTAGCTTTAGAAAAATCAAATAATAAACAAGTCAAGGTTTGATGGTGTGATGGTAACACAGTGGTGAGATTTGTTTTGTGGTTGTCTTTATCGAGGGCAGCTTTCGACAACACCTAATGGTGACCCACGTTAACTTCAATCATAATCTTCGGCCCACGGCCTCACAGACAGAAAAAACACCACTTCGTAATTTTATCAATTTTGTCTCTGTTTCATCAATCAATCATAGGTGTCAGCTAACTCTTGTATCTTTCACCAGATGGTATATCTCAAGTAGTTTGCGATGTAATGGTTTATTATTTTAATATATTCTTTTATTTTTATCTTTAAAATTTTTACCATTTTCATCTTATTAAATACGGTGTCAGTTATTGTGTATAATTATTAAGTCGACATGATAATTAACATACCATATTAATTATTATTCATATTATATCTATTGGTACAAATTACAAAGGTTTGGATTAAATTAATATTTAGAAATAGAATAGATCATCTATATTCTAAGGCTTCTGTTTCAATTATTACATTATTTATCATTGGGATATTTAACGGCATTTTGATAAGTATTTGCTCAATAATATAGCATTGTCATATCAACATATTATTTAAAATAATGCTACATGTCACAAATTTTCTTGTTTATAAAATCAATTTATACATTCATTCTTTTTTATCGATGGAAATGAAAATGGACTTTGGTTTGGCTGCTGAGCAAATATGATGCGGTTTAGCTTTGATTTGGCCTTTTAACCAATGTGAATTATGTGTTTTGAAAAACCGATCGTTGGATTGAATATTATTCCTATGTATGACAGACATGCCAAAAATCATAGTGATCTTACGGTTGATTTATGAGATACAGAATGTGAAAAATTTTAACAGTCTATATTTGATATACAATTCATTAAAATTTTTTGCAGCCTGTATCTCATAAATCAATCGTCAGATCACTATGATTTTTGGCATGCCTGTCATATATAGGAATAATATTCAATCCAACGGTTGGTTTTTCAAAATATTTAATTTACATTGACCAAAAGGGCAAATAAAAGCTGAATCGCGCCATGCTTGCTCAGTAGTCAAACTAAGCCTATATTTAAAAAAATGAAAGGCTACGAACATACTAAGAGTACATTTTTCAGAAACTTAGAATATTTTTTTTATTATTAAAAATAAACTTTATCTCATTAATTTATTTATCTCCTATTATGGAATAAGGTTCCTACATAGTATATAGCTTGGCAAATTTCGTATGAATTTAAACCTTTTCCATAAATGAATGGGAATATCTCATAATTATTGTCCTTGACAATGCTGACGTGGACGCCGCCATTGCACATAAAAGCGAGGACCCCTAAACCGTTAGATACCGCATCTCCTCTCGTCTACTCTCCTCTGCCAAGCCAACCCAAGTTGGAGTGAAGGGGGAGGGAGAGGAGAGAGAGAGAGATGCTTAAACCGGCGATTGGAATCTGACATCCCGGAAAAGAGCCGTTCCATGCCAACCCAAGTTGGGGTGTGTGGGGGGAGAGAGAGAGAGAGAGATGCTTAAACCGGTAATTGGAATCTGATATCCCGGAAAAAAGCAGTTCCTGATTTGGTGGCTGGCTCTGAGGTATGGGCATTCCTTGGGACGACTTCGTTTTGATCCAGAAAGGCATGAACGCCGGCGAGCCCAGCGTCATTACGGTGAATTGTCCTGACAAAGCTGGCCTCGCCTGCGACCTCTGCAGAATAATACTCGAATTCGGCCTCTGCATCACCCGTGGAGGTCAGCAATGTTCAATCTCAAGCTCCACTAAACGCACACACATATGACCATATATATATATATGCGCGGTTGGAGTTTTCATTTTCAAAGCGCTCTCTGTTTGTTTCTGAGAATTACGGTTCTAATTTGTTCTTTAGATTCGTTTTTCGAATTTCGTCTAGGTCTCAGTTTTTTCTCTGATTTAGCATGATTTTGTGTTTTGCTTTATTCATTGCTAGTTTGTTTGTATATTCCTCTGTGTTCTGACTTGATATGCATTGTTCTATTAATGGATATATATATGTCAAATGAGTTGTTCGGAGCTGTAATTTTGATATTGTAGGATCAGGAAGTTCTCACATTATATGCGTGTATAAATATTTTGCAAAGCTCTGATTTATTTTTGTGCTGGTTTTGAAAATTGGTTGAGATATTTTTTAATGCTTATGTACCAGTGAATTGATTGTGTTTTTGTATCGAAAATAATGTCTGTTTATTCAATTAGAGCTTAATGACATCAGCTTCAAGTTGATTAATGCTGTGGGTTTGTATATTGTTTTCCTAAGTTGATTAATGGCATCGAAAATTTTTTGTTCATTTGCTAGGAATTACATTAATATTGTTCTTATTATGATCGCTTGAAGTTTCCTAAGACTCTTGTTCGATGCATCAATGAACAACTTTGGAAGTAAAAAACTATCGCTGTTGAAACCAAAATGATTTTTGAAAATAAATTTTTTTGCTGCTTTTTTTAGTGAAAGCAAATAATAAATGCTGATAAAGGCAAAATTTTCAATTTTAACAACAATGACACCTACAGACCACCACTAGTTCTAACTTTTCAATCACCATGACCAACGAACTATCACTATGAACAATAACATCACATTGATAACTCCAACTCCGTATGCAGCACTAACCCTGCTAGGCTGCTACCACTACAGATCTTACCACACAACTATAATTACCATTTTCACCACCACAACCACTACCTCCGCAATTGTTTCGCCACCACTAATGTTACCAGTGCCACCTCTGCTGCTATCACCCTCTCCACTGCTACTATTGCCACCAAGTAAAGTTCAAAGATTTGTCTATACACCATTTGTTTTGGCTTCTCTCTTGTTTTGGGGGTGGGGGGTGGGTTAGGGGGTACGAGTAAGGACTCCAAGTCATATTTGCTTTGTTGGGTTCTCTAAGTAATTTTTCTTGTTAAACTATTATAATTCTAAATGACTTCTGCATGTAGATATTTCAACTGATGGGAGATGGTGTTACATAGTATTATGGGTTATTCCACATCACTCGCTTAGAGTCGATTGGGAAAGCTTGAAAACCCGGCTTCTATCTGCATGTCCTTCAAGTTTGGTTTCATTTTACTTCAATCAGCAGTCCAGTGGTTCCTCCTCAGCTCCACTATACCTGTTAAAGGTTTTTTGCCTTGACCAAAAGGGATTACTACACGGTGAATAAAATCTTCATTATTTCTTTTTCTCTGCTTTCTAAATCTCTGTAAAATGGCCTAATATGGTTGTGCATTATCTGTAGATGTTACTAAAGTCCTCTGTGAGCTCGAGCTTACAATTCAAAGAGTAAAAGTGATGACGACCCCAGATGGCAGAGGCTTGGATCTGTTTTTCATCACTGATGGCATGTGAGGTTTCCTAATAGGGGTTACAATAATTCTACATGAGTAAATACATGGCAGCTAGTTGCTTCATATAGAATGCAACCTATACCCAAAATAGTATGCATTTTGCTGGCTCTTTCTCTTTGAGGAGATTTGTTTTTGGGTCGAATTTGAAAAATATTGAAACTATTGTAAGAAATTCACCCATACTGGATAGGGTGTTAGGTCACAATTCTATTTCATGTTCTGGTAGTACATTTGCCCTTTCTTTGTCTTTTGTTAGTCTTTCCTGTGCTCAGATTTCATGAAATCTTTTTACTTGACTTTTTTGTTTCAATGGTATAAAAATTACTAAAGACTATTGGTTGTATATTACTGTTACTGATTAACCCTAATAACTTGTACTATGTATGATTTCAGGGAGCTCTTACACACAAAAAAGAGGCGAGATGACACTTGCGAGCAACTGATTGCAGTTTTAGGAAAGCATTGCATCAGCTGCGAACTTCAGTTGGCTGGGCCTGAGTATGAAAATCTGCAGGGGTTCTCTTCACTTTCACCTGCAGTTACTGAAGAATTATTTAGCCGTGAGCTGTCAGATGATGGCGCCTGTTTGCAAGCTATCAGCCCAGATATGGAAAAACTTAAGAAGGCCACTATTACAGTAGATAATTTTTTGAGCCCAGCTCATACCTTGCTTCAAATACAGTGTGCCGATCAAAAGGGCCTCTTCTATGACATTATGAGGACTTCTAAGGATTGCAATATCCAGGTACTTGATCATGGTGTTTCTTATATTTGAATTCCGGTGGGGTATTAGTTACCTTGGTTTAGTAAAGCTGGATTCTAGCCAGATAAATAGAAATAAACATACAAAGTGTTGCTTTTCTCCATGTGAGGTACTTGCACATATAGGAATTGAATTAACCATTTGTCTGAGCCAGTGCTCACAACTATCACAGGTGTTTTTGTATGTCCTACAGTAACTCTGCATACTAGTTTATAGTTGGGTGCGTTAATTTATGGTTACAATTGTTGTTATACTGATATCTGGTTTTGTCATTTTTCATTTAGATTGCCTATGGTAGAGTTTCTTCAAGTGTGAAAGGCTACCGGAGTATGGACCTATTTATCCAGCAAACAGATGGGAAAAAGATTATAAATCCGGAGAATCAGATTGCTTTGTGTTCTCATTTGAAGGAAGAGATGCTTCACCCATTGCGAGTGATTATAGCCAACCGGGGCCCAGATACTGAGCTCCTGGTTGCTAATCCTGTTGAATTATGTGGAAAGGGAAGGCCCCTTGTTTTCTACGATGTTACGTTTGCTCTAAAAATGTTAGGGATATGCATTTTCTCGGTAAGAAATTTGATTTATGAATTTCTTTATAATATTTTTATAATTGTTGTGTCCTAGAAATCATTTCTGTGTGAAAAAATTCTTCTCAATAATGCTGGTTTGTAGGCTGAAATTGGAAGGCATTCTACATCAGATCGCCAGTGGGAAGTCTACAGATTTCTTTTGGAAGAAAGCAGTGAATTTCCCTTGTCAAGCAGTCAGGCTAGAAGCCAGATTGTGGACACGGTTAGAAGAACATTGATGGGCTGGTGAGCTGATCCATTTCTTACCTTGGTTTTCAGGCTCAATAGTGTGGAATACTGCATGTCTCTCACTCTAGTTGTTCTAGCAGAACAAGCTCTGCACGAACAAGCTGGTCCTGATTCAATCTTGTTGACCAAACTAGTCTCAGGGCCATGCGATAAGACCCCCTTTCAGATACAGCAGATCTGCATTCTTTTGAGAATTGTGAAGCTCACCATTATAAACCATCTGGCTATTTTAGGCTTCTTTGGCTCTAAAATTTCATGACCCCATATTTGTAATTTTACTTGCATTGCATCCATATTTTAATCTTGTTAGTATTCTTAAATTTGTTCAATGCTGTATTCTCGAGTTAATATTTTCTCTTTCCTCCATTGGATGAGTTTCCAAATCGTGTAATCTGATTCATGTGTTACCGAAATGAAGTTGATGGAAAATTTTATCCGGGTACAAACTTCTGAACTGAAAAAGTTCATCCTTAAAGAGCTCTAACACTTAAACCCATTGCTGCATAATTTCTGAATCAATAGTTAAAAGTTGAAGCCTACTGATAAACATATGTCCCAAGAATAATTAGACCAAAGGTTCAAATACCAGTCATCTTTTCTTGGTAAGTTTTTTATTTTAATAGACATTTTATATTTGAATCTTCTTCTCATGAACCTCATCTTGAATTTAAGACATTACATATATTTGAATCTTCTTTTAAGAGGATTGGAACAACTCCAACCGTAGCTCGCGGTAAGTAAAAATGTTCAAATAGTATTTTGTTTCAGTACTTTGCCTGACTAAAGTATTGTTCAATTGTTCACTCCAACCATACTAGTATGCACTCTGACCATATTAACCATTTATATTTTAATAATTTTTTCAATTCAAGTTATGCTTTGAAGAGAATAATTTATAGAAAATTGATAATTTTCTGTGCCTTACTAATTTGCCTCTAATATATAGATCTCTCTGTCTTTTCTGTGCCTTACTAATTTGCCTCTAATATTAATAAACAGTATTTGAGATGCCTTTTCATATATTTGAACTTGAAAATTCTTCTATTATAAAAGTATATCATTAAATTATTAAGCCATTGAGTTTATTGCAATTATCAAATTATTTGAATTGTCATATTAAGAAAGATCTCTCCTTTTGAGAAAAAACGTTCATACGAGGGATACCTCATTTTAATTAAAATCAGCTAAGACCCTTGAACCATTGGATTAGAATCTTGAGATGAATCATGCATTAAGTAAATGAAAATTATTAAATTAAAGGGCTAGTGTTCTTAGCTGATAAGATCAGGACTCCCTTTTGAGAATTTTACCAATCAAAAAAAAATTTCTACAAAAAACTAAAAATTGTTATAAAAATATGCTAGGATCATTCTTAAATCTATACTTTACATGATGTGTTATGATCTCATATGTCCAAACAAACCCAAAGAGCAAGAGACTCATACGTTGCTACGTATCTACTTGGTACGTACCATCCTTTCTTGCCACTTTGCCCGTATGGTGTAATTTTACAGGTCGCTCAGACCACATCAACCCGAACCAAAACACTCGATATCATGCGGTTTTACAAAATTTTACGTGCCGCAAAATTAAGGAAATTACACCCTCTCTCTCTCTCCGCATTCCCCAATCTAGGGTTTTCTCGATTCATTTACAGCTGAAGACGAAGGAAACCACATTT
The DNA here is from genome assembly GCA_017140935.1 of Hamamelis virginiana. Taxonomy (NCBI): domain Eukaryota; kingdom Viridiplantae; phylum Streptophyta; class Magnoliopsida; order Saxifragales; family Hamamelidaceae; genus Hamamelis; species Hamamelis virginiana. The sequence continues at coordinate 2,560,643 of JAESVK010000377.1, read as the reverse complement.
CCGCTGTTTCCTAATCAAATTAGGTATTTTTCCTTTCACTGTCCTTCCCAACTATATTTATATGAACGCACATATATACAGAAACATATAGTTGCTGACTGTACATGTTTCTGGTTTTACTTCAAATTTGATATCGTTTGCTTTGATATCGATTTATGAATTATGGTAGGTTTTGTGGTAGTTTTAGGGTTTTCTTGATGTTTGTTAGGGTTTCTATTATGGGAGCAAGGGTTTGTTAGGGTTCGTTGTTGAATTGAAAGATTTGGGATTTCTCTAAAACTTAGTTTTCATATTGATGTTGTTGTAAACAATTAAGGCTGAGATTGAGGTTCTTGACGTGCTTATAATAAAAAAATAGGTTCTTGACGCGGTTTTGGGAAGTTCGTAATGCTGTGTTCGTTGGAGGTGAGGGTTTTGGGAGGCTCTTGAATATTGATTCACAGTCAAGGTGAAATTTTAATGGCCAGCTTGGTTGTCCCATGAAAATCATTGACAGCAATAGTGGTATTATTACAATTACTCTCTTTTCGGTTCATTAGAAAATGGAGGTAAAACTATTAATTCAGACCAAGTCAAATAGTTTTATTGGGCTCATTTGATTGGAGGATTTTGTTATCTTGGGTTCTAAGATTCAAAATTTTAATCTTTTCCTTTCCAACAGTTTCTCAGCAATGGAAAGGAGGGTTAATTTTTGGGTGTTATGGGGGTGACAGCAAAGCAGATAAAATTGATGCATTTGTTTGTTCCTTTTCTTTCCCATAGTCTCGATGTATTGGTTTTTTCTTTTTTCTTTTTTTAATTGATGTTTTTTGAATTCTGTTGTGTTTAATAATGTTTTGGGTCAGAGTTACATGAATTATGGATGGAAAGGACTGGCAGTGGACTTGGATTCATGTTGGTGATTTGGGTTTTGTGGTGGTGTTGTGGGCAGGGAGGAGGTTCTTTTGGTCATTCTGGGTTGGTGATCTGGTTCTGGATGTATTTTCGCCATATCTTTTGAGGAATTTACTAGGAGGTTTCCCCCAGTATGCGTCCAGATAGAAGCAGAAGCCCTCCACGAGCCAAGAGGTTTCGCAGTAGTGAACGTGCATCTTACCGTGATGCACCTTACCCTAGGGACCGCCGTGTCTACCGGTATGCTTGTTTATCCATTTGAATTAAATCTAACTAATTTTCCTGCTATATATTGTGTTATTTTAATCCTTGATTATTTAAATATTATAGTTACAATGTGGTTCTTGTTTAGATAAGTGATTTCTAAATGCCTTGCTCATAGGGAATTTATCTTTTATTAGCTGTTGTCTATCTTTGCTTGAATCTTTTCCCACTTCACTTTTTCCTGATACAGATATATGTTTCATCCATTTATTTTCTTCCTTCCTTCATACTATAACTTGTATTTTGTTGCATTGGTGTTACGAAATCAGAATAATGCTTTTATTATGTATTTGCATTGCCTTGCATTGCATAGATCTGGGATATGTCGGATAGCTGATGAAATTATTTTCTATAAGATTGGAGGAATGTTGATATCCATTGCCTTATTAGATCAGGTGGTGTTCTCTGGCTGTTATACATTTTCGTGGGTTTGGGTTGAGGCTAGAAGCATCATAAATGGAAAAACATTGTGCATGGGTATATGCAGATGATTTAGAACTTCATAAATGCTGACTGATTTGGGAATTTTATTCACAAAAGTACATATTATTGACATAATTACAGACTTAATGTATTAGAGTCGTAATTTCGATAAGGCACATGAGGCTTTTCCCTCTGGTCTTGCCTATTAAAGCAAGGCTCAATGAAAATACCTCAAGGCATGCCTTAAGAGGCTGAAGTTTCAAACCTTATGCTGTGTTTGTGTCAAGGAAAATTGGCTGAAAAATATCTTCAGGGAAGATATGTATTTTCATGTGTTTCTTTTTGGAGAATTCAGAAGAATTTGAAATAATTTTTACTTGAAAGTGGAAAAGTACCGGAATATGACATTCCCTGTGTTTCGGGAATGTCAGAATGGGAGAGAACATCTACAGTAATCATTGCACCGTCATTTTACCTGGTTCTCTCTCCAGCCCCTCTCTCTCTCTCTCTCTCTCTCTCTCTCTCTCTCTACATATATATATATATATATACACGCACTTGTGAATGTGAGTGCATACATGGCCTACTTGCCTAGGTAAGTACAATCTCTCCAATTAATAACATACTCACCGATGATAATTTACCTCATTACCAAAGCCTAGCTACTGCTCAATGCTGCCAGTTTCCGCATGTGCTACAAAGAGTAAGAAGTGGGGTGGAACTTTAAGTCAATGCAAGGATAAGGGAAGGGAAACAAAGATTGCGGGTAAAGGTTGTTAAAAAGGACATGGTAGCCTATAATTAATAGATGGGCCCTAGAAAGGGAAAAATTATGTCAGGGGATTTGTGTAGCCATTCCCATACTATTGGTATAAGCTTTGTTGAGGTGTATCATGGATGTTAAGGTTTGAGCATTTGCCCACTGCTCGTGGTGTACTAGTGGGAAGAACTGTTAAAACCTATTCTAGTTGGTTATTTTAAATAACTCACTGCATTGATCCTTTGGATGCAGAAAAACATATTAAACAAAGGAGAAAGGAAAGGAATGCTAAAAGAATCTTGTATTCAACTCTATTTCATGGAAATATAATGTGTAGGCATTATAATTTGTAGAGTGTTTACTGTAGTTCCTACCTGAAGTGACTTGCTCATGTTAACTCTGTGGCCAGTTTTCCTTGTTTCCAGGCCAGGGCTTACCATTGCAACTCTTTTGTGACTCTTATCAAATTTGATTTTCTTGATGTTTGGACTATGCCTCTGTTAAAACCTAAGATTTTTTATTGCTAATGTCATCATTGGGTATAAATGATCACAACTAATAATAAAGTTGTTTCCCAGGCAAGATTATCTATGCAATAAATGTAAACGACCTGGGCATTTTGCTAGAGATTGTCCCAATATGACTGTATGCAACAACTGTGGACTGCCTGGGTAAGATGAATTCCTCCCCTTGTTTTTTGCTGGCACCTTTCACGTTTTCTGACAGAAATTCCGAGTAATATGAAATGTGTTCGGCTGCTGTATGAAATTGTATAATCCCTTATTTTATATATAGAAAAATAAATAAATAAATAAAGAATAACATTTCCATTGTTGAATGTTGAAATGGAAACTGGTTCAAAAGGCCTCATAACCTGTCCTGCTTCAGATTGTATCCTGATTAGAAGCTATGATGTTATCATTGAATGGTTTGGATTGTCCGAATGATGTTATCATTGAATGGTTTGGATTGTCTGAAGGCGGCTCTTTTTTTGAGGATATCATCGTGCCTTTTATGGTAAAACAGCTTCATTCCAATTGAAAATATGCAAAACTTGGGGAAATCATGAAGGCTTACAGTTATATTAAACCCTGATTTTCCCATCAATCTGCTTTCTGCAAAAATGATCTGATATTTTTATGTCATGTTCAAATGTTCTTTGTTTTTAGCCACATCGCTGCCGAGTGCAACTCAATAACTATGTGTTGGAACTGTAAGGAGCCCGGACACCTTGCAGGCCAATGCCCCAATGATCCAGTCTGCCATATGTGTGGCAAGATGGGTCACCTGGCTCGTGATTGTTCGAATCCAGGTCTACCTGCTCACGATGCAAGGCTCTGCAACAACTGCTACAAGCCAGGCCACATTGCTGCCGACTGCACCAACAACAAGGCTTGCAACAACTGCCGTAAAACGGGTCACCTTGCTCGTGACTGCCCCAACGAGCCAGTCTGCAATGTCTGCAATATATCAGGTCATGTGGCTCGTCAATGCCCGAAGTCAAGCCTGGCACCGGAGATAGGAGGCCCTTTCCGTGACATAATCTGCCGCAATTGCGGCTTGCCTGGCCACATCAGTCGGGATTGTGTATCCATTGTCATCTGCAACAATTGCGGGGGAAGGGGCCACCAATTTTACGAATGCCCTTCGGTCCGGATGTACGACCACGGCCTACGAAGGTATTGATCAGCTGCTTGTCAGGTTTTGTTTATTGGAACTGCATGATTCGTAATACATTTTGATCTTGGATCTATTGTGAGTTGAGGGATTTTATGTGTAGTTGGTTTTTTTAATTTGAATTGATTTGAGACTCCTTTTGGGCACTCTTTGTACAAGTTAATGTAGCTATTTCTTCTTTTGACTTAATTTTCATTTTTTAAAATTGATTGTCAAATATCGAAGATGAGAATGATATTTGGTAAGTTCTTTCTTGTTCAAGCTTGTTTAGAAACACAATTTTTTCGAATTGGTAACGGTAGTTTTTCTGGGAAAAACAATATATAATGCCAAGCTTAACGGTCCCCACTTCCCCAAGGACCCCAACCTCTGTTCAACTATAAGCTTCAGTTTGCAGTTCGGCTCCCTTACTTGTTGGAGCGAGAGAGAGAGATGTGCACTTTAGAGAAGCAAGGCAGTCTTTTCGTCCTCACGCTAACGGGCGCCGGTGAGCACAGGTTAAACCCAACCCTAATCGACGCCATCTCAGCTGCTCTCCGTCGAGTCAGAGCCGAGAATTCAACGTCTTCCGCCCTCATCACCACCGCCCAAGGCAAGTTCTTCTCCAACGGCTTAGATCTCGCCTGGGCCAAATCCTCTGGTTCTATCACCACCTCGGAAGCTCGGTTCAAACACATGTCTTCGAAGTTCAAATCACTCATCGCCGATCTCATCTCGCTTCCAATGCCGACCATCGCAGCCGTCTCCGGGCACGCTGTAGCCGGCGGCTTCTTACTGGCTTTGAGCCACGATTATGTACTCATGAGAAAGGACCGAGGCTTTCTCTACATGAGCGAGCTTGATATAGGGTTAAAGATTCCGAATACGTTCATGGCGGTGGTGAGGTGCAAGATCGATTCGCCTGCAGTTCGGCGCGAGGTTGTTTTGCGAGCGGCTAAGTTGACGGCTACGGAGGCGCTGGACAAGGGTATTATCGACTCGGCGCACGATAGTGCGGAGGAGACTGTTAAGGCTGCCATGTGCTTGGGGGAGGAGTTGGTGGGGAGGATGTGGAATGGACACGTGTACGGCGAGGCACGAATGGTTTTAATGTCTGAAGTGTTGAAGGCTATTGGCCTTGATAAGGATGCGGACCAAGTGAGTATTGCTGCCTCACGACTCTAGGCAATTGGGGTATAGCCAACAGGTATCGAGTTCGAGTAAAAGGTACCATTACTACTACTATTTTTGCTTCTTCTTTCACTATAACTACTGTTAAAGAACGATTAATTTAATAGGCACAAAAAAGAAAAAACCAGAAGAGATCTCCAATGGGAAGCCTTCATTTGTTTCTTATTTGTTTAGTACTGTAATGTTTTGATGGAGAGCTCCCATGTTAGGAGATCCCCTCCTATTTAATACTATCGGACTCCAATAAGGAGCTCATGTGTTAGGCACCATTATGTTTTAATAAACTTTAAATTATAAGGAAATGGGATGTAGACTATTTGAAAGAGATGAGCACTGCTAAAAGATTTTTCTTTTTCGAGCAATGTTATTTCACCCATATTTTTTCCTTTGATTTGTGGTTTACATTAATAAAAGTAACATTTTATTCTTTCAAAATTATAAAAGCCACCAACTTAGTTGGGTAAAATAGGTAGGTGGAGTATTATTTTCTTTTTTCAAATATGAGGGACATTAATGCCATCCCAAAATTGGGAGCCTCCAATGGGAGCCTATTGGAGCGTTTTTTTTTTTTTAAAAAAAATTGTTATAGCTCTCAAATTTGACAATAGGAGCCCCCATTGGAGATGCTCTGCAATATGGTAAGTCATTCCGGCTCGACATATTTGGTTAAAAAGCAAGATTAAACTCGCTCATATAATAAATAAGACAACTTCAAAGTTTATTCTTAAATTAGTTAATTTATAAAAATCAATTAAAGTAAAGTTCTACTCCATTAAATAGGGCACCGTTTGGATTTGTGTTTTTATAAGTACTTATTTGCTTTTTTAAAAATTTGCAATATGTAATTTCTTAGAAAAAATTTTAAAAAGCAAATAAGTACATATGAAAAATAAATCCAAACGGTGCCTAAGCTTATTAATATTTTAAAAGATCTTACTATTTGAGATCACCTCTATAGGAAGGAAAATACTTGTACAAACAAATTTGGGTAGACATCAACTTAGACAGAAGCACATGAGTACTAGTGGCGGAACCAGGTGTATGGGTGGGGTGGGGTGGGGGGTGGCCCCCCAACCTTTCACTTTCCTTTGCTTATATAAACTATATGTATATATTATATATGTATAAAGTAGTAAGAAAATCAAATTGGCCCCCTCCTAAATTATGGGTAGTCTAGTTATCCACGTTCTGATGCCCAATTTTTACTATTATATGAATAATAAAAAATAGATTGGAGCCTAAATTAGTAGTCCAAATTAGCCCATCATCAACCCAACTACGTAGTCAAATCCCAAATCCAATTAAATAAGTAGCTCAATTGTTAAACTTAAATGTTTGGGATTGGAGAATAGCTCACTTAAAAAAAAGGACGTGTAGTGTGGTTTAATGAGTTTATTGTTTGTATTTGTTATTGAGTTTTTATTCATCTAATTGGTTGATTAAGTTAGCTTGTGATATATTTGCAGTGGTGATAGGAGGTTTGGGGTAAGCCTATTGAAAATCATATTTGTGATTAATTATT